>JAODPA010067837.1:0-33201 GCA_025585075.1 Nepenthes mirabilis | reverse complement strand
ATTATATTTAATATTTTTTATATCTTTAAATTATGACCATTGAATCAAACATTAATTCAAACCAATGGCTGAGGGGGGACTCTCGGAGAAGAAGTATCCCCAAATCCGTTAAAAAGGATACCACTCGTAATAGTAATAAACCCAAAAAGGACACGCCGTGTTTTCCCCTTTCGTTGAACCAGAGTTCTAATATGCACTGCAAACGGAATTTGCTTTATACCTAGCACGGAGACACTTGGCGAGAGAGAGAGAGAGAGACCAAACTTCCGACAACCGGCCCCCTAGACTCGTTGACGAGATCGAAACGCACCACTATTTCATTATCCTCTTTCTCAGCGACCTCAATCACGCAGGCAAGCAGGTACTGCTTTCCCTCTGGCACGAATCAAGTATTTTCTGTATCTTTTCGTGGTTTTCACGGTAGAAATGTTGGCTTAAATTTCCGAGCTAATCTATTGATTGGAAACTATGAAGAAATTTCCCAGGCTGTTTTTGGCGGCGTTGATATGGGGACTTTGAAATTGAAATTCGATTTAAATTGTGGGCTTCTTAGCCGATGTTTTAGTGAGATAAACCAATTGCCGTGCTTCCCAAATCCAACGAAGCGTGCCTGTCCTATCAAATAAACTGATTTTGATAATATGGTGTTTGGATTCTGCGCGCTAGGTTGGATGTTGGCGATTGGGAGTCGTTCATACCTGAACTAGATCTGAATGGACAAGAGATCGAACCGGACAGATCTGCTTGCTGCTGGAAGGAAAAAGGTTGTTTTCATTGCACCCATTTATTGATTAACCAGAAAGTGGATTTTGCCTATAATGGTCATAGTGTGCTTGTGTTTTTACTAAACTGCTTAAAATGGATTTTGCCTATAATAGTCACAGTGTTTGTGTTATTAATAAACTTGATTGGGGCTACTGCCTAGCAATGATAGCTATTTTTTTTCCCGCTTGTATGCTAGAATCGGTATTGGGTCTAGAAATTGCAGGTCCTATTCTAATTCTGATGGAAGTGAAATTGCAATAGAATTTAGAGTTCTACCGCTTGAATCACATAAGGTGTTATGAGTCTAGGAGGGAAAGGAAGTTTAGGCGTGAGAGAATTTTTGGGCCATGCATGATAATGAAGGAAAACAACTGCCTAGCCTGATTTTAATAGTTTTTTTGTTTAAGAAAAATAGGAGTCCGTATTTAAATATCTTTTGTACAAATGTAGTTAAAAAGTTGTAATTGTAAATAGTGACCACAAACTGGTCTAACCCAATCCAATTTTAATGATGGACAAGCACAGGCATGGTTTTAGCTTGCTGGATCGGGATAATTAGACATATTTTATCCCTTTAGCCCAACCTAGTCTCAGTTTGATTAGTTCTAATAGATGGGCAATTCTCAACGTTAGAACTATAATTATTATCTCCCCTGGTAAATTACTAAGAGTTGTTCGATGTTATTTTTCAATTCCAAGAAATCAGATAAGAAACTAGAATTGCCATTCTAAATGCAATCAATCAAAAAGCACCGGAATTATGCCCATTATTCGAATTCTAACTGATTATAGGCCCAATTTTGTACCTCCAAATGATACCAATTGAAGTTTATTTCCTCTGGCTCCACCTACACAAAACCGTGGCTATGGCTTATTTAATCTTTTTTCTAATCAATTTATAGGCTTGCTGTTTAGTTGCTGCAAGTAGCAGAGGTAAAGAGAAGCATATGGTCTTTTGAATGTCAGAGTTGGAACTGTCATGGATCCTTTGGTTTGGTTGGACACTGGATAGATGTAGATAGGTATTAATTTTGAGAACAATACTTTTTTTTCTTTTCTTTTTTTTCCGATTAAAAAAAAAAGAGATTGGGTTGACCAAGTTATGAATTTTTTTTTGGGTAACTCTGCCTTCTAAAAAAGATCTTTATATTAAAGGAGCTGACTGCTTCAAATCCGTGCTAGCTTCTCTACCTCGGTAATCTTCGAAGCTGAAACAAATGTTTAGTGATGGGAGTCGGTAAAATCCTAGATGAGATCTGCTGTGCATTGAGGTAGTTCTAACTGGATGTATTCCTTCGATCAAGTCGGATGAACTTAGCTATAAGGATTGTACAACCTGAATGGGTCATATGAACCATATTATTTTGTTCCGATGAGCCGAGCCCAGATGAGATTTGTAGACGAGCAAGAGATCAACCGGGATGAGGTTGGCATCTCAAATGTCTAGACTTGTAACAATACACTTTGACTGTTTCCTTCTTCTATTTGGAACTCTAGAGTGGAATGGACAATATGAAGGCCAAGCATGCAAGGACAATTATTCATAACCCATTCAGCTTCCAAGCATGCCTTCGGCCTTGGAATATGCTGAAATCGTGAATAACTGAAGTATGCAACATTCTTTGATTGGCACAGCTGTCCTGTCTCATCATCCAAGAATGATTATGGAAATTCTCTCATCAATTGCAGATGGGACAACATATGCAATCGTGGCAACACCTCCAAAGCATGGCTAGAAGCTACCAGACCTCGGCCTAGATATTAAATTATCAATACTGAGCACTCAAGCGCAGGCTAGGAGGTGCCTTCACCATCATCCCCTACATCTAAGGACACCCTTCATTCTTCCCTTTTTATATAAATATTCTTAGATCTTTTTTGGTTTGATGAAATAACAACGAAATAAGGACTGTCAGTAAATCATAATACTTGAAATAGTTATTTTGTCTTTTGGTTAGTATTTCGGATGGGAATTGGTATCCTTGTGATTAACAACTCCTAGAGAAGTGGGAATAACTAGCACCAGGGTAGGTGATATTTGTTATTCCTAGACTTTAGAGAATAATTATTCCCCTTTCTGTCGTCGCTGGCCACTTTCGATCGCAGCAGCTATCTGCTGGAGATCCCCTAGCCTATGCTGCCATTACTACTGATTATCTCAGGTACCCATCATTATTATCCATCACCTTTGTCCACCACCATAAAAACCGGTAATTACTCCCACTTTATCAGAATCTTATTCCTTGATGGAGTTGATATTCCTGCGTGAAACAATGCTATATGTATTTCTACCTTATTCTACTCTCACCTTGTTCTTGATAATATTTTTTTATTTCAGCATCAAAATAAATCATCATTGCTTTTGGTTGGATAGAAGAAGGAAGAATAGTTATTATCTTGTTTGGTTGGATTTTTAGTGTGAGAATTGTTAACTGTGGAAAAATAGCTATCATATAAGTAGGAATAAATCATAACCATGGGAGAAGTGGTACTTTAGGTATTCAGGGCTTATTCGGTAAATAAAAAAGTGTGACTATTTTTTAGAAATTTTTCTAAAAACAAAAAGATAAAGTGTTCGGATTTGTCTGTTTTTCATTTAAAAAACTAGAAAACAAAGTTATTTTTAGTTTTTTTTTTANTTATAAATAAACATTAACTTGTTAAAATGTTTACATTTTTAACATAAACAAATGAATGTATTTTTTAGGAAAACTTTGAAAATAAAAAAAAAGGAAAAAAAAGAAAAGAAAACTAGAAAATGAAAAATAGGAAACTGTTTTCCTAACTAAATAGAGCCTTAGTATTCCAGCCCTGGCCCCAGCCACCATTGCCAGCCGCCAATGTGGAGTACATGGAATAATTATTCTCATTTATCAAAATCTTATAACCAAATGGTGCTAATATTTATTCAAATGCTATTCCATTCCCTTTTTATTTCTGATAATATTTATTACCTCCTTATTCCATTCTCTCATTAGTAAAACACAAGAGTAGAAGAGGACATGGAAAACTAAGAGAGCAGTCACTTCATTAATGCTCTAGGCAAGTTTGTACTCTTTTTACACTTCTACAGTTTTGTTGTTTTCTTGAGAGAAATGGATAATATACCTCTGGGGCAGTCCTTCATGCCCTTCGAGGCTCAGAATTTAGCTTTCTCCTAATAGACAGGTACTGACTTAGTCATTGGAGTGAATACCTTGATTTACAAATCTTGGCTCCATTCTCTTGTGTCTCTTCTATGATAATTGCCATTGCAGGCTCTGAAATAAGTGGGCTAAGACAGCACAAAGCAGATTGGCAGGACCTAACATTTAGAAAAACAAAACCATTTAGCTGTGAGATTGATTGGTTCTGATGTTGATCTGGTGTTCTGTTTGTTTGTTACACAGCTTCAACAATTTCGTCAGAAGAAGGACAACAGAGGGAAGGATGGTAGAGGGAAGGATGGCAATGACAGCAGTAAACCGACAAGTGAAGTTGATAAATCTGATCAGGACTGTCATGATGCTGATGCGGCTTCTGATGCTTATAAAACAAAAGCAGAATTATCTCAAATTTCTGAAGGAGGAGTTGAATTGCTCCTTGATTCCAGTTTATCTGTATCAGCTTCAGAAGAGAATTGTATAGAATCTGCCTTTGATGCCAATGTAGTCGATCCCTTGTCAGTTCCTATCTCAGATGTGGGCAAAGGAGCAGCAGTTTTTCCTGGTGATGTTGAGCTACCAGTTGCGGATGCCGTGGCAGTAGATGCTTTCCATAAAGTTGATTTCCTTAATGCAAACATACCAGAGGCAGATGATCTTAAAGTTAAAGGGGAAACTGAAGCGTCAGTTAATTCTGCCAACGTGGCTTCCGGCGGTGTTGACGTTGAGGGTCTGGATAAAGAAGATCAGGTATCCAACATAGGTTTGTGCCTGCTTTATCTTGTATGTCTTGCTACTATTATTTCTTCTTCTTTCATAGTTATTAATTAAAATTATTCATAAGGTAAGAGAAAAGTGATTTTAATTTTGATTTATAATTATATTCTCATTTGTTGTTGGGTAGGGGCAATGCAGGAAGTTCACATTCTCGGGTCAAATCATCATGATAGAAGTGTTGAGCTAGACCTGAAAGGAGATGGTATTCCCTTGGTGTCTGTGCCCAGCGAAGGTGCTGAAAGTGCTGCAGTTTCAGAGGACACCCCTGAGATGTTGATAATCCTTGATTCCAAGCAAAACACACTGTCACATGTCTCTGCTGATGCAACCAGTGAAGTAGACAAAGATGATGAAACAGCTGAGGCTTTTGGCTCTGCCAAGGTGATGCCAGGGACTGCAGAAATTCTTTGTGAAATTCCTCATGAGGATGTGCTTGCTGGATCATCTTATGAAAAGACTGACTTCATACAGTCTGTTTCTGGTGATTCTGGACACTATGAAAAAGAAGGGAATCAATCTATCAGCACAGTTGATGAAAGATATGGTGAGCAATACTTACCTGATGGATCGAATTCACCGAAAGGTAAAAGCCGTTTAAGGCTTCCAGAAACAAAATTTGTAAATTTATTTGGAGAGTATACTGTTTCTTCTGGTGCATATGAGAGCTCTAGTGGCCTCTCTGAGCTTGCAGAGGTGCTCAAGGGGCTTCCTGAAGATGATTTTGTATTCCTGATTAAATCAAGAGAAGCAGTGGATGGTGTTGGTATTAAGATGCCCAGAAATTGCACTGCTGATATTCCTGAGACATTTCAACAACAGCTTTACCTTGCAAACGTTTCAAAAGATCTTTTTCTCTTACAAATTCTTGAACAGTCCAAGAATTTTGATGACCAGCATTATCAGTTGGTCGATGAAATATCCATGCTTAATGCTTCACTTGTGGATGTTCTGGAAAGGAACAGAAGCCTTGATGCTGAGCTTGCAAGTTGTAGATCAGAGCTCCAGGCGGCTATGCACGCCAAAGAGGAACTATTTGACCAATTCCATTCTGCAAAGATGGAAGTAAAATTTTCTGCTGCAGTGGATGAGCTGAAGATTAAACTGGCCCACTGCAATGACTTATTAGCAGTTTCGCAGGCTGAAAATGAAAGGCAATTGAAAATTTTATCAACAGTGACGGAGGAGAAAAATAAATCTGAGGAGGTCAAGGAGCAATTTGTTGACGAAAATAAGAAGCTTTCCCAGGAGCTGGGAGACTGCAGGAACTCAGTGGCTTCTCTACAATCAGAAATTGCAAGCTTGAATGTGAATATTGCTTCTGTAGCTGGTGAGAGAAGGAAGTTGGAGAAGGAAAAGGATTTTTTGCTTAATGAGAGTGAGAACCTTTCTGTGGATTTGGCTGATTGCAAGCAATCCTTGGCAGCTTTGCAGGAGGAAAATTCCAAACTGATTGTGGCCCTTGCCATGGCAATGGAGGAGCAAGAGAAGCATGAGGAGGATAGAGATATTTTTGTCCATGAACGCCAGGGACTTTCAACTGAAATTTTGGGTTGTCAAGAGTTGTTGTCAGCAGAACATGGTAAATGCTTGCAGCTTGAGGATGATTTGAAAGAAGCAACATCACATCTTGAGCAACTGACTGAGGAAAATATATTTTTTGATATCAGTTTGGAAATATGTAAAGCAAAGCTACAAGACATTGATAACAGGCAAAGCCAGTTGTTATCTGAAGCTGCAAATGTTGGTAATCAATTCATTGGCTACCATGGTGCAGTTGATAATGATGATCAAAGAATTCCTATAAAACAAGTTGGTGAAATTGCATCTTCTGTATTGGGAAAACCTGTACCTGAATTCCTTGCAGAGATGCCACATTCTAATGAGCTTAAATGGGATGGCCATGATGATTCTGGGATTGTAATGTTGAAGGGACACTTGAAGGAGGCTGAGAAAGTTTTGCATGAACTTGAAAATGCTGTGGAGGGGATGCATTCTCATTCAACATTCTTGAGTCGATCTGTTGCTAAAACTGCAGCCCCAGGAGTATTGAAACTGATTCAAGCCTTTGAGTCGAAGGCTCTTGTTGATAACCATGAGTTGGACAGAACTGCTTCATCCGGAAGTCTACTGCATGGTGATCCATATTTGTCGGCCGAGGAGCAAACAGGGAATTTGAGAGCAATACTTGAGGCGATATCTCAGGATGTTGAGCATACAAGTTTTCTCAGGGATGAGAAAGATGGCCATAAGGTTGCTAATGTGGCATTTGGGAAGCTTGAGGTACAAATTAAAGTTCTGAAGGACTATAGTAGCATTCTGGAGTTCAGAAACATTGAGCTAGAGGTTCTCTATGCAGCTTTGAAGCAGCATATATGCGGCATTGAATCAAAGAATATTGCACTTGAGACTTCTCATGAAGCATTAGAAGTGCAAGAGGCTGGTCTTAGGGCAGAGAACATTGGGCTTCATATGAAGCTGAGGGATTACCATTCCAGAGTTAGTGATTTGGAGGGTCAATTATATGAATTTCATAGAAGTTCTTGCAAAATGGCTACTGAAATGTGTAATCAAGTAGAAACTCTGCAAAAGGAAATGTCTGGGAACATATTTTCTGTTGAGGGTGAATGGGAATCTAGTATTGCTAGGGTTTTTCAGATGGTAGAGAAGCTTGATGCAACTATGGGACAACCTTTTACCCCTTCTACTAACGAGGATAATATCTCAGCTATGTGCAGTCACATTTCTTTATCTGTTAGTGCTGCTTGTGAATTGATTGAGGATCTGACAACGAGGCTTGAAACTGCTTTCACCGAGCATGAAGCACTTTCTAGCTCATATTCAGAAATGGATAAGAAATTTGAGGCTTTGAGTAGAGAGAATAAACTGGCTATTGATCTACTGCAGAAGATTTCATATGAGCTTTTCAGTGTTCTGAATGATTCTCTAGGACTTAATGGAGAAAATGAGACTCAAACACACGAAGATAGGTTGCATGATCCTCTTGATGTAAGCCACTTTGAGGCTCTCATCAAACAACTTTGTAGTTTGCTTGGTGAGAGGGTGCAGCTTAAGGAGTTGAACAACAAATTCCATTTAGAGTTGTTGGACAGAATAAATATCACAGAAGAACTGAACAAAAAGAGCATCAATCCGCATGCTATTCTGAAGCTGGTTGAGGATCTGACTGATGTGTTGGGGCTTCAAGATACACAACCTAACTTAGATGAGCCTGTGCTTTTACGTCTGCAATCTTCAGTCTCATTGCTCGTTCAAAAATACAAAGAGGCAGATGAAGATGCCAGATTGCTGAGAGAAGGTACCCACTCTATAATGACAGAGTTGATTGATTTGCAGGGACTTATTGAACACCTAAACTTCTCCAATTTTCAGCAGAAAAATGAAATCCTTATTCTCAAGGAAAGCTTAAATCAGGCAAAGGATGCCTTTGATGCTGCCTTAGGTGAATTACAGGAGAAAGTTACAGAGCTTGAGCAGTCAGAGCAGCGGGTGGCTTCTGTTAGAGAGAAACTCAGTATAGCTGTTGCCAAGGGTAAAGGTCTGATTGTGCAGCGTGACAGTCTCAAACAGTCCCTAGCAGAGACATCCAATGAACTAGAGAGATATTCACAGGAATTATGTGTGAAAGATTCCAGGCTTCATGAGGTGGAGGAGAAACTCAAGGCCTATTCAGAGGCAGGTGAACGGATGGAAGCTCTTGAATCTGAGCTCTCATATATTCGTAACTCAGCTACTACACTCCGTGAGTCATTCCTACTCAAAGATTCTGCACTACAGAGGATAGAAGAGATTCTGGAAGATCTTGAGCTTCCAGAGCATTTTCATTCTAAAGGCATCATTGAAAAAGTTGATTGGTTAGCCAAGTTAGTCACCACAAACTCTATGCCACTTGCTGACTGGGACCAAAGTAATTCTGTAGGGGGAGGATCATACTCTGATGCTGGCTTTGCGATAATGGATGCATGGAAAGAAGATGGGCAGTCAAACACGAATCCGATTGAAGATCTGAGAAGAAAGTATGATGAGCTACAGACTAAGTTCTATGGATTGGCTGAACAAAATGCCGTGCTGGAGCAATCATTAATGGAAAGAAATAACATGTTGCAAAGATGGGAGATGGTTTTGGAGAGGATCAATATACCTCCACAGCTACAATCCATGGAGCCAGAAGAAAGGATTGAGTGGTTGGAAGGTGTCTTGTCAGAGACAGATGACCATTTGAGTTCTCTGCAGCATAAGATTGATCATCTTGAAAACTATTGTGGGTTACTATCTGCTGATCTGGAGGAATCACAAAGAAGAGTATGTGGTCTTGAGTCATCTCTCCAGGAGGTTTTTCATGAAAAAGAGGATCTTTCTGGACGCTTGACGGATTTGATTCCTGTTCATGAGAAAGCCTTGGAAAAGGTGGTCCAGTTGGAGTGCAAGACCGAGAAATTCCAGTATGAGTTGGATGCATTACAGGAGAAGTTGGTTGATAAGGTTCTAGTTGAGGAGCAAATTCAGCAAGTCGAAGGTGGGATAGTGAGATTGCAGAACTTGATCATCAATGCTTTGCCGGACTCTGGCTTAGAAATTGTGTTTCCTGATGGGAGCAGGATTGAGCGCTTGGAACAATTGTTAAAGATACTCATTGAGAGTTATACAAGAAATAGTGTGGAAAGTCCTGGAAATGAAACAGCTTGTGAACGCATGCCTGAGCATGGTGAAAATCTTGATGAATTGAGCACTAGGGAAGCAGCTGATGTGGACACCCTTAAACATGCTGATGCAGATGTTGATAAGCTAAGGGCTAGAGATATGGTGGTTGAGGAGGGGCAGAATGCAATGGATCTGAGAAGAGAGCTTGATGGGCTTATGGTTGAATTTGTACATCTTAGGGAGCAGAGAGATGAGTATGTGGAGAAGTGTCAATTGTTGGCAGGTGAGTTAGAAGCTTCAGGTAGGAAAAAGGATGAATTGCAAGAACTGCTTAATCAGGAGGAACAGAAATCAGCTACTCTTCGGGAGAAGCTAAATGTTGCAGTTAGGAAAGGTAAATCATTGGTCCAGCAACGGGATAGTCTGAAACAAACTATTGAAGAAATGACTAATGAGATTGATCAATTGAAAACTGAGATGAATATACGGGAAAATGCTGTATCTGAGTTTCAAGCAAAGATCGCTAACATGTCTGCCATAATGGAGCAAGATAAAGCCAGTGAATCTAAGAACTTGCTCCTGAAAAGCCAACTGATAGATGCAGAGCAGCGGCTGCAGGAAAGGGAGCATACTTTGAGCATGCTTTTGAACAAAATGGGTGAGATTGATATCATCGATCAGCTTAATGTCAGTGACCCAGAGCAGAAATTGGAAGGAATTAGGAGACTGTGCTCTGACTTGCAGGCTTCTGTAGCATCTTCTGAGAAAGAGATGGAAAAATCTAAAAGGGCAGCAGAACTACTCCTAGCAGAGTTGAATGAGGTACAGGAAAGGAATGATGGTCTGCAAGATGAATTAGCAAGCGCTTATGATAAAATCTCAACCCTCTCCTGGGAAATGGAAGTTGAAAAGTCTGCCAAACTTGAAGTACTTTCACAAATGGACATATTATCTGAAGAAAGAAGAAAACAACTAGCTGAATTTGAGGAATTAAAATCCAGTTTGCTTGAACTTGAGAAGATCATCTTTGAAATTAATAATATAACTGCCGATGTCTTCACAAAGGATGTGGAGCTTTTTCACAATCTGAACATCGCAGTGGATTCAGTTCTGGAAGAGACAGAGTCTGGAATGCCACTTGTTGGTGTTTCTGGCAGACTAGACTATGAAAATTCAAGAAAGAAGGTATTAATCTTACAGTAATTTGTTTTAAAATGCCATATGCTTGTCGAAGAAGTCTTTGCCTCAGTATCTTTTTCTTCTTTTTGTGTTCTCTTCTCTTTTGAAGATTGCTAATTATCCATTTAGCTTCAAATCTGTGGATTATAAATAACTAATCATAAATTTCAGATTGCATTCGGTGGAATTTTCAGGAATTATGCTGTTATCTGAGTTGTGTTGATACACTGTTGCAATTGTTGTCACTATTCTTTATGCTATTTTTTTTCAATGGTTACTCATCCACTTGTTTGGTAAATATGACTTATAGTTTGCATTTGTGGATAACAGGAACTAGAATCACCATGAGCCACATCACATGTTCTTGTGCTATGCATGCTGGTTGTTTGGTCACATGCAGTGAACTTGGCTAAAATTTAGATAGGGAAGATGGAATGACTTATAGTAGGTTAAGAAAAGTGTGGTTACCATATGATTTTCATGTTTATGCCTGGTTTGGCATAAATTTGAACTCAATTTCTATCTTCAGTTTCAAGTTTTATTGCTTAAATGGTAAAAAAGACACGGTTGATTTTTTTTCATCGCATCTGCATTCTGTGTACAAGATAATTGTAAGCCTGGGAATTACACATCTGCTATTCCCTTGATCTCTTTCAACCTTATGAACCAGAGGTTCTGGTTTACTTGCTATGCTTTATTTGTGTCTTGTGATTATAGGGAATCATCTGATTTGTAAATTTGGCATCTTCTTATTAATAAACCCTGATATTTTGAGCAAAAGATTTTTAGCTGCCTTTTGATGATTGATTTATGATAAATTTCATCTTGCATTATATTAACAAATATCTCCCTTTTTTTTTAATCTCTTGAAGAGATTAACTTGGATTCTGCTCTCTGCAGGACTTCCAGCCTGCATCTTCCTTCTGGGACTCTAAGATGCCTGACCAATCCGATGAAGTTGTTGGAAATGATACTTGTAATTTTATTGGGCATCATCTTCAAAAGTTGACAGCAGAAATTGGTTTTTTTAAGGAAAGGATATCCAGCTACTCAAGGTCATTGAAAAAAGAGGCTGAACAGTTAATCAATGGTATTAATAATTTGCAGAGAGAAGTCACTTCCCAGAAAATGTCCCTGCAATCCATAAAGAGTGAACTAATGCATCTTGAATCAACAGTGAGAGAGAAAGATGCGGAAAACATTGTAATTCGAAGAAGCATGTCTTTGCTTTTTGAAGCATGCACTAGTTCAATTGTGGTGATTGAAAGTACAAAAGGTCAAATGGTTGGAAATGTTTTGGCTTCTGGTGATGTAGATGTTACATTGAAATCTCTGGCTTTGGCTGACGGTGAAATTTCTTGTAGCAGCCAAACTTTTCCATCTTCTGAGGGATATGTCAAGACTTTGGCAGATAGGCTACTATTTGCTGTAAAAGATTTTGTCAGTATTCAAGCTGAGAGTTTAGAAGATCATCATAAGGAGTTGAGGTCTGCTTTATCAAATTTGCAGAGAGAGCTCCAAGAGAAGGATATTGAAAACAACCGCATTTGTATGGAGCTTGTAAGTCAAATTAAGGAAGCCGAAGCCACTGCAACAAACTATTCCCGAGATCTTGAATCTTCAAAAAATCAGGTACATGATCTACAGAAAAGGTGTAAAGTGATGGAAGAGGAGCAAAACTCTTTGAAACAACGAGTGAGTGACCTGCAACAAAAGGAAGTTATCTCAATAGAGTTACAAGACAAGGTTAATTTGCTGACTGATATGATGGCTACCAAAGAACAAGGTCGTCATTCTTTCTGATATTCCATTTCTTCTCTCTCTCTCTCTGTGGCTGGTTTAACATATTGAATCTGCCATTTCCTAATCCTATATACTATGAGCAATATTCTTGCTATTGTTTTCTAAATTCAACTGGGTTTTTGTTGCAGAAATTGAAGCTTTGATGCAAGCACTTGATGAGGAAGAGAATCAGATGGAAGGCCTGCGAAATAAGATTGGGCAATTGGAAGAAGTTATGCAGAAGAAGAACACAGATTTGCAACATGCAGAAGCTTCACGTGCTAAGGCCATGAAGAAGCTCTCAGTGACTGTGACCAAGTTTGATGAGCTGCATCATATGTCCGAGGGCCTTCTGTCTGAGATTGAAAACCTTCAATCACAATTGCAGGACCGGGATTCGGAAATTTCTTTCTTGAGGCAAGAGGTCACTAGATGCACAAATGATGTTCTGTTGGCTTCAAAGTTGACTAAAGAGAGAGATTCAAATGAATTTCAGGAGTTGCTGGCATGGTTGGACAAGATGTGCTCTGGGGTTCTGATGCGTGATGTACATCTTGGCAATAACAATAACAGTCATGAATATAAGGAGCGTCTCCAAAAGGATATTACTTCTCTGATATCTGAATTGGAGGACTTGCGTGTTGTTGCTCAAAGCAAGGATGCATTATTACAAGCTGAGAGAAATAGGATAGAAGAGCTATTGCGGAGAAAAGAAGCTCTGGAGGCTAGCTTACATGAAAAGGAATTGCACTTATCAATCCGAGGTGCTGGGGATTTTGGAGACTCAACTTCAGAAATTGTGGAGGTTGAGCCAGTGGTATGTCATTACATAGAATTCCCATCTTGCTGCATCTACAGCTTTATTTTGAGAAAAGTTCTCCTTTGCACGAGTACTGAATCTAGGGAGAGAGGCCTTCAATCTCTATTTAGTTATACATAGGTTACTATATCCAGGTTATGCAACGCCTTACATAAAAATTAGCTATCTTAGTTCAGTAATCAGTATTCTTCTATTCATTGAGTTAGATTTTTCTGAAACCAAGGACCTAGCTTTTTCCAGCGGCATTCTTTTATGCAGTACCATGTTTCACTTATATTTGATAGCATTTTTCTTTCCAATCTAAGATGATCAAATCTCTTGCATGCTACTTTTTGTACATATTGTTCAGTTGGTGTACTATACTAATTACTATTCCTTACTGCATTCATGCTTTGGTTAGCTGCCTTTTCTTCTGGGGCATCTATCACTTGTCTATGTAACTTCATTAGCTTGTGCACTTGCTGCACCTTTTTATACTTTCAGGAATTACAGTATTAATGCTTTGCATTATTATGTCTTTCTTGGCAGATGTGTTTGTTGATCATTTCATTAGCTTGTGCACTTATACTCTCAGGAATTACAGCATCAATGCTTTGCATTATTATCGTCTTTCTTGGCAGATGTGTTTGTTGATCATTTCATCTGTATCATGCATTTTGAGTAGCCAAAGCTATTAAGTACTAACTATTGAAGCCATGACAATGCGACATACCTTTGGTGTTCTGTTGTATTTGTATAATATGGAAGTAAATAGCCACCTCAGTTGCTGTGAGATAATTCTCTGCCAATCTCTAAGTTGATGCGTCCTTGTCAGCTTACCTGTTTTGATCCCTGCCAAAATAAATGTGCGACTTACCCACAATCCTGATGAAAAGGAAATGCCCAATTGTTTTTAGTTTTGTATTGGCATGAGCATGTACAACTACCCTGCTGCATAGCTTCTACCAAATTAACTTCAGTAGAATGTTTCTTTTGCTGTTTTTGTGTGGATCTGCCCACTTTTTTGGATGGGTCTTTCTACACCCTGGAAATCCTATTTAATTTATGGGATTTTACATGATCACTGTATTATTTGTACTCTTGTGCCTCATCTATGACATTTCACTCTAAATTGATTTCTAACAATTGGTTTTATGGCTTTGTTAATTACTAATAAAATCTAGTTGATGGATTATAGAGACATCATCTAAGAATAAGGTGACGAGCATTGAAACTTACAATGAACCTGTTAAGCAAGCCTTAATGATGCACCTGATGCAGGTGAACAAATGGGCAGTACCTGTGGCTTCCACTGCTTCTCAGGTTCGTGTTTTACGGAAAGCCAATAATAATGATCTAGTCTCCATAGCCATGGATGCAGAATCTGGTGGTACCGGTAGTTTAGAATATGAGGAAGATGATAAAAGTAATACTCCCTTGCTCATTCTTCTATTTTACCTTAGATGTTTAATTTTTGACTGAAGAATTCATTTCCTTATGATCTTTGGTGAGCATATTTGACTTTTCATCACTTTTCCCTTCAGTTCACGGCTTCAAGTCACTTACCACTTCAAGGTTTGTCCCCAAATTTACAAGGCCCGTCAGCGACATGGTTGATGGCCTTTGGTAAATCCTACTTCATCTGTTACCTATGCAATCTTATGTAGATATATCTACATAATTCTAAGTGGCTTGTCTATGTGCTATCTGCCAGGGTTTCTTGTGATCGAGCACTAATGCGTCAGCCTGCTTTTCGGCTTGGTATCATTATCTACTGGGCTTTGTTGCACACACTTCTTGCAACATTTGTCATTTGAAATTTCCAGAATGGTTGGTTTTCTATCTTCTCATCTTATTTTCTTGGGGCAGATTTGCAATGTTTGTGTTACTTATGGTAATAAATATCAGGTGAAATTGTTAATCGGCAGAGTTAGAGCAGAAAAGCTTTTTCTATCATGTGTTTGTATGTGATAGCTTTCCCTGCTTTGGTCCTTAAAAAAATAAGGAAAAGAAAATTCCAAATGGGGTCTTTGTTACTACCAATTTTTTAACCCTATTCATTGCAAGGATAAAGTTATGCTGGTTTCCTGGGATATTCCTTGTGATGTTTAATTATGTGATTTTTGCCCTGCTATTCTCTTTCTGATGTTTTATGTTATGAAGTAGGTTTTTGCATATAGAGTCGTAAACAAGCTGAACTGAGCTTCCAGGGGTTCAAGCTTATTGTCAGGCTCTTAATCTAGCTTAACTTATTGTTCAAGCTTGCCACATGCTTGATGTTTGACTAAAAGCAAATTTTCATCTTTGATTTGGTTTATGTATTCAAGGACATAATTTTTCTTTCATTTTTTTTCTTGAAGGGAATGTGCTAATTATTAATTCAATGCCATAGCCTTGTTGTCATTTGATGAAACTAATTAATTTCAGTTGTTACATTATTTAATCTTACAACAAGGACTTATTTAATCTGAGGTTTTTCCCCAGCAATTATAATTTCTCTGCACGAGTTAATCAATTGTTCAAAATATACTACATTTTGAGGTTTTGGAAACAAAGTAAGATTTTTTTCAAATATATATTTCTATAGAAAGTTATGATCAATTAAAGACTTTCAATGTATTTAGAAATACAAAGCTAAGATGAATTAAAGACTTCCATTGTAATTTTTCAATGTTTATGTTTTCTCAGTAACCCCCCCCCCTCTCTCTAATGAATAGTATCAATAATTATTTAATTTCATCAAATAAAAACATGATGAATATTTCATTGATCAGTAATCTATTGCAGTGTTTAGTTTACAAGATGGATAATTTTTATTTATTTAGGGTGCTATTTCTAGAATAATAGAACTCTTTACAAAACTAATTAGCAATTGAACCATAAATGAGCTCCTTCATCAACTGATATGAGCCAAGAACCCCTCCACCTTCAGTTGGAACATGGGTTTTACTGGATGAGCCTAGAAGTGTTGTTCAAGCTTGTTCACTTGGCTTATAAAGAACACAAAATAAATGCTACCAGGCTGCTTGACCTGTAGATTCACTTATATTTGCACACATAAATTTGTATTTATCTTAAGCTTCTTTAAGTCAGCTAGAATGCTAGATGTACCATGGGCAGCTAACACTTTCCTTGGGCAAAGAACTTTGACACTTCTCCTGGCATTTGTCCATATAGGGCAATGAATGATTTGAAAAGTATGTTGAGCTAATCAAATTGTCAGTACAATGCATAACTCCAGACCTCTAATTAGTTTCTTTGGAACTAAACTATTAGTAAAACTGGGATTATTTAGAGAGAGAATTACACTCGAGGGTGGCTGTGTCATACTTCTTGTTGGTATCCTGGTTACTGGTAGTCTTTTACGTCCCCAATCCCTTCATGATTAAGGCCTTTGCACCGTGCCTGTCTTTGTAGCATTAGTTATTGCTACGAATGCTATGAAACTTTGAAGAAAGCCAAACATGAAAAAAAGGGTGACTTGGACCATGAGTCTCTCCGTATCAGTCTCTCTGACGGAGGTTAAACATTTATATTCCTATCCCAACATATCTGTGATTCTTAACATGCTTATGATTAATTTATTCACTGCATGCAGATTCTCCTGTGGTTGGGACGCAAAGTGCTGTGGATTCCGACATGCCTTCAGTGGGTATATTTGCATGTCATTGGATTTTTCTTCATGATAATCTTTGGTGTTATTGGGCAATTTTTGGTCCAACTACACGTACTGAGATAGATTTTCTTTTTCTTCGATGAATCTCAGTGCAACTCCTTGCTTAATCGAGGAAGCATCTCGGTTGATCATGGGGTGATACGGATTAAGCATATTTGTTGTATAGAAGAAAGCAGTGCAACACCTTTCATACCCATTTTGGCATTCTATAGTTATATTGGGAAACAAGTGTAATATGTACCTCACATTGTTTAATAAAAAGGATGGTTGTGTTCATTTTGGGAGACTCGTGAAGGAAAATATCCACCTGTCTGCAGCTGGAGCTGTGAATGTTGATTGTTACACGTTTGGCTTCTTCACTAAATTTGGTTACCCTCAGCAACTTTTTGCCGAGAATATTAATAAGCTTTCCAACCACCGATCAATGTTCGTTGACACACATGAGCTCCCCGCACGATGTTCCATCTCCATGATGATAGAAATAGCTGTCCTCAATTTGTCTTCGCATGGTCTCGACCACACGGCTTTAGACATGGTAACTGATTTGATTAATTGACATATCTCTCTGCTTTAGACATGGTACCGTCCGTGCATGAGGTATGCTCTTATACATTTACAGGGCCTCCGGAGCCCCTCAAATGTGTAAATATTGTTGAATCCATTTAAATTCACGGTCCATATTTAGTATTTTTAAGAAAAATTTGAGAAGATATCTTCTAGTTGAGAAGAAGTATCGATGTTTGCTATGAGTAAATCTCTCTTGGTGAAAGTTAATTTTGATATACTTTGTTCACTCATGAAAGATAGGGCCAGCAATTATGTCAGTACGCGTCAAATAAAGGAGTGCTGCTTTTAGGTTATGAACATCTGATCCATAAGCACATATCTTAACCAAGTAATTTCGAAACAATTTGTGGCTATTGAGTTGTACTTAACCTCTGTCGACAATTGTGAAACAGTAATTTGTTTCTTAAATATCCAAAAATTAAGTTAGGGTTTTTTTTCTTTTTTTTTTTTTTTTAAGAAGAAAAGTTCACTGTTTTATGATAGAGTAACAAGTATCTAGGCTGAAAGCCCACTTTGAGCTGCATTATGCGGACAAATTCAAAGAGGCAGCAGCGGATATCCTAGAGATTGCTTGATATGCAATAAAAGTATTTGAGCTTCTGTATAATGTGCATTATCTGGTTTCTCTATGAATTGACTTAGAACCAACACAAAGCAACTTCAATCTGCCTAAGTGATCGTTACATAAAACAATCTGCTAGTTAACCTTTTATAAACAATGAGATCGAATGAGGGGACACGCTGTAATCCCTGCAAAACTTAGCATTTTGATCAATCTGGAGCTTTGGTAGGTCGGGCTGCAGGTACGCGTTTGCTAACGGTTTCAAAGCATACTTTTGTTGGCTAATAAAAACCTATTTTAAATGGCAAGCTATTTTAATTCCAAGGAAGTATCGTATAGGTTCAAAATTATTAATTAAAAAATAGGAACATAAAAACCTTTTGAGTGTATTGGTGGAGGTTATGGAGTTGTTAGAAAAAAATTATATCGTTTACATATACAATGAAGGCAATAAAAAGTACGATTTTTTATTAAGAAAACATTATAATAAGCCTTAAAATTAAAATTTGTAAGTGATATGGAAAATTTTGAGAACCATTATCACGATGCTCATTTTTTGCCATCCATGCTTTTGAGTAGCTTACATATTTGAAGAGAATGTCATTTATTCTGTCGATAGGCTTAAACAAAGCAATTTTAACATTCAATTCGTCATGAAAGAATGTATTATGTACATCAATAGGTTGAGGATTTATCCTCCAGTAGCCGCCATAGGGAGCAAATATCTCACAGTGACGAGTTCTATTACGAGTAAAAATGTTTCATGATCATCCACGTCGGCCCTTTGCATATACCCTTTTGCCACTAGTCAAACTTGTTCCTCTCCATGGTGCTCCTAGAATTAGTTGTTGCTATTTGGAATGTGGCCTTAGCCTCCTACAGCGCCCATCCCTTACCAACTACCTCGGTCTGTAGAGATTCAACCTCACCCTAAAGGGAGGAGATTAGATCCATGTTGAAGACTTTGGTCTCCTTCGCTTCTCGGAGCTTTCTTGACCTATCGAGGAGATTACCATTTAGGGCTGCCGCCTAGGTGAGAAACCTTTTGGATTCATTTACAGACACTTCCCTCTGGGTATTGGCCTCGGTTACAACGGCCACACCAAGACATTAAGCCATGATCTCCTTGCTCTACATCTGAACCTCCTCACTTAGCTGTCAAGCCATCTCCTTTGAAGCACGCGCCCTGTCACAGAGCCTACTCAACTCTTCTCATAGTTGCACCAACTCCAAGTTGAGCCTTGCAACTCCAGAAGTTTTTGCACCTTGTGTAACTAGGCTACTGGTAGAAAGTCAATGAATGTAATATCCGAATTCCCATTTAATACATTTTGATATTAATTATTATTTTCAATATTCGGATGTGTTAAAAAATTAATTGAATCTTATAAAATTTAAAAGAATTTTAACTCACAGATTTGCTTAAAGTGCGCTCGAGTGGTGCTTGAGTATTGATTCCAATAAGTTTGCACTCGAGGCACACCCGAGGCCATCCCCGAGCGCCGATTTCAGATTAGTGGTGCTTGAGGCGCGCTTAAATTGGCACTTGAGCACCATTTTGGCTTTTGAAGGGGAGCAGCCGGCATTGTGGCCATTTGCGCATGGAAAAAAGAAAAAGAAAGGAGAGAGAGGAAATAGAAAGAAGAGGAGAGAGGAAGAGAGAAAAGGTAAATCGGTACAACTTTTTATCAGATTTGCTTGGTATAAAGTCGAGACAAGTATCTATAAGCCTTATCATTGGTTGATTTCGGTATCTGATATGGTTTGTGTTTGTTATGGATGATTAATTTTCGTGCATACTATTTTTATTTAGCTTACATTTTTTTTTTTGTATATGCATGACATTTTTATCAATCGTTTGGTGGTTTTGTTTTGAATTTGTTAAGATTTGAGGGTTTTACCGTTTATTGGAAAAATGGTTAAATATTTGAAATTGTATATTTTGCTTTCAGTATATTTGTATAAAAAAAAAAAGTCATGCAACTTGTATGAGCCGTGCATTAATAATCATGCAAGCTGCCTGGGGATGAAGATTGCTACCTTTGTGATATGTGATTCAGATATATAATTTGTGGCGTCTCTCTGGACGAGGAGACTGTGTTCCTGATGAAAAAATTATGTAACTCCTTCTGCCAGCAAGAAGAGGTTATATTCATAAATAACCTACTCTATTTGTATTTTAATGAGAATTCTCGTAAGTGAATTGAACAGAAAACGAATATATTTGAACGTATTAATATATGTACTAAATTTGATAGTAGCATTCAAAACCGTGGGTGGCAAAATATAATAACCAAGTTCCTTATCTATAGGAGACTAAATAGATAAATGGCCTTACCTATGGGTCTAAATAATAGATGACTCTGATTCAAGGTTATTGGGAGTATAAGTAACCCATACTCAAGTTAGTATCAAGTTTTTTGATTCTTTGATTTCGTGCATACTTTATATTTCTACATGAATTTGTATTTGAACTTGATTTGAGATTCATAAATTTACCCACAAATGGAATTTGAGTTAGCCTCGTACATTTGGATATATGATTCGTTCCAAAACATGTTTCAATTTATGTGATTTTGTTTCGACCTTTGATTATTCGTACGTAATTTAGATCCGAATTTTGTTTGTTTAGTATGTGTTTTATATCGATTCCGATACGATATGGAATATGTAATTTGATTCCGAATTACAATTTGTTACAAGCTCGTCCCAATGGGACTATGATTTGAGTATGTATATATTTGAATATACATGGCTTTCACTACCGAATTTTTGAATTTGTATATTTTACCTAGTTTTGATTATGTTTACGAATCCTCCTTTTGATTTCAAACTTTATTGTTTATTATATACACTATATGATATTTACTAAATTTTAAGCTCACATTTTCTATTCTTATCTCTTTAAAGTAGATGGCTTAAATACTGTGTAGGGGTTCGGATGAGATCTGATTACAGCTTCATCGGTTGGTGAGTTATCATTTTGTTTTGATTTTGGTTATACATCAAGGTACGCAGGGGATGTGTGTTAGACTTATGATTATATATGAACATTTAGATCAGTGTATTTGATGGATATATTTATGTATATGATTTTATCCCTCCCTTACAACTATTTAGAATAAGTCATATTTATATTGTCCGAACGATTATTCAATGAAATCGCGTGATGAATTTTGAGTCTATTTATCATTATTTGGATGATAAAATTTTATGATTTATTATTTATGTCATACTCGGGTTTGTAATTTAATTTATATTATTTTGGGATTTATAAATTTATTGTTTAAACCTGTTTTGGTCTAAGTTCGTGACAAAGCATATATCAAAAGCAAAGGAACCAAAACAAAAAGAGGTATAAGAGCCAGAGGACTTACCCTCAAGCCAATCTCAACTAGTTAATTAAAGATCATGATAGGCTCAAATGGGAGCTCAAGAGGGTCGGATAGATCGACCACTTCAATCGTTGAGAACCAAAAGGTTGGGCAGTAGCATCCTCAGAGTAGAGAGGAAGGGGACCAACCCTAGACGAGGGAGGTAAATTTTCTCCTCGGTGGCAAATTAGCTGGCTCCGTTGACATAAGATTTAGCTTAGCCTTTCTAAGAACATCGTGTTCTTGAATTAGGTTTATTTCATGACCAACAGCGGAGAAAGCAACCCTACTAAATTAACTATAGAAAAGAGGATTCAACGAATGGCCCAATTGGCAATTGCCAACCTGCTGGTTTCTTAGGAAGAAAAACTTATCCTCCCAACCCTTAGCAAAATCAGGGTTACTTTCCTCCAGACTAGACTTCAAACCTCAGGCTAAGGTAAAAGCATCTTGATTTCCCTAGAGAGATGCAAAACAACCCCCAAAATACAATCAAGGCCGAGGCTGCTTTCTTCAAGTGAAAAAAAGTGCAGAGTAACCAAATATGGCACAATGTTCTGTTAAAGATAAGGAAAATATTCACAATATTTTGAATGTCAGCAATCACAGGGAAAAGAGGAAATTGGATCCTGTTCTTCACCTCCACCTCATACACAGTGATATAATCCTAGAACGGAGCGTGGCCTCGATAGTTCTGCTATGGAACCATGGAGTCATAATCAGAAACGCCAAATCTTGCTTGGCATATGTCAACGTTTGACGTTATCATGATAGACCCTCCTTATTTGATTGAGGCCAACTTTGATAGGCCTAACCTGAGAGAGGTACTCGTAGAGGTATTGACAGTAAGCTTGGAAGAAGATGCAACAGCCGAGCAACAAACTATCGAAAGCAGATAGAACCTCGCAAAAAAGGGACATATTTTTTAGGAACAAAAGATAACGAGTGTCCTTGAAGAGGCTGGAATCGACATTTACAAAATGGAGTGGCACACAAGCACCTAGATGTATGCAGCTTGTCACCCATAGCATAACCGACACATGGTGCTAGATCAAGGCCCTGAGGAATTGGAAGGGCATGAAGCGGCAACAAGACGCAACATAATGGTGTCGACTAATGTGTCATAAGTTCACATAGCAATAGAAATAGATGCGACTCTCGACAATACAGCTCCTCGAACCTAGGCTCTATCCTAAAAGCTAAGGGGCCAGTTTTGGGATCATATATGCCTCCAAGTTGGAACATGGGAAAAGATGACCGGAAAAGGTGACCCAAAGTGCTTTCATAGAAGTGTGTACTCAGGAAAAAGTAAGATCACTCAGCCCAGCTTTGGCAAATGCACTAAAGAAGGGTTAGATTGTAGCAAATAAACGGACAAGTCAAAACCCTAGAACACATTAGCACATTAACCATGGCTATGAACTGTTGGTCACCATTCTGGTTAACAGGCAACATGATGATCCAGCATACGCTAACGCATATTATGCCAAAAAGGAGCCTATCATGCCCGAAAAGAAGATTAACAACATAGATATCTATTAGATATATGGCAGCATCCAGCAAAGATCATGAAAAAAAGAAGCATTTACTCTCTAGCATAGGAACGTATCCAATTAGAGTCACTAACCCACGTTAACAAAGATACAAAAAATTTATTGATTTTGATGAGCCTAGCACCAAGGAGAATGAGATTATTATAAGATAGAGGCCCAAAAGAGCCAAAATATTCTTTTGCAACCTCAAAGGGAAAAAAGCATAAACTCATTCTAATATCTCTAGTTGCCCCGAGAGAAGTAGCTAATCATCCCAGAGGGAAGCAGTTGGATAGAAAAGGTCGGTTTACTCCTTGCCCAAAGCCAGAGTATTTCTCGACAACAAGGCTACTAGGAAACAACTATCACATGCCGATCATATCATGTCGAGCACCATAGAGCGCTCGACCCCTTAAATTCTTAACCCCATTGATTTTCTTGCTCGAGCTTTAAGGAGCTATACTTTGGATCGACACTTGAGCCTCATTGATTTTGTTGCTTATGGGGTACAGGATTAGGCTGTTGGCATTCCAACCCAAATCTAACTGTAGGATGATCACCGCTTTGAATAGACTTCTGTCCAGGTCACGCATCAAGTATAATTGCATTGTCCAACGGAATTGCAAGGGCTAAGGGACAAAACCAACAAATGATCATCACAAGACAAATCAACATATCGTGTAGCAGCAAATCAAACCACAGGCACCACCGCCCAGAAATCCATGAGAGCGGTTTCATCGATTAAAACTTAAAACGAAGACAAGGTTCGTCATATATTTGAGGAAATCCTCTTAATCAGTTCATATTGTGAATTTGTGGCACAAAAGAAAACGTTGGTCCATACACTGATGAGGTATCGGAGTACAAGAAATACTCGCCGGGAGTGTAGATTAATTTGCAATTTACAACTAACAACGAAATCCAAATCCAGATATTTAATCGTACATGTAACTAGAGAGAAAGGTGGTTGCTGATTCGATCAAATTAAATTAAGCACAAGCACAGGGATTGTCAACGACGACGGCATCTTCATAGGAAGATCTGAAGAAGAGGTAGCCGACGGACAACCCTACCACCACCGACAAGAAAACCCCTCCGTTGAAGGACATGACGGCCAGCATCAGCATGTATCCAATCGCTGAATTGATTCCGAACAGCGCCGCCGCCGCAAACCTGGCCGGACCCCAGCGGCGGAGGGATCCCCCCAGCTTCAGGTGCTTCAGGAGAAGTGGTGCCTCCATCGCCGCCGCCTGCGGATTAGAATTTGAGGGGGAGGAGGAAGCCGCCGCGGCGGAGGCCGATGTGGTGAGCTGCTTGAATTGGAGGCGACGATGTTCCGTGTATTGATAGAAGATGGAGAAGAGGAGGCAGGCGACGAGGGTGAGGGAGTAATCGGCCCAATTTTCTGTCTTCCAGAAGTCGAATAGCAGCGTCACCTCCGTCCCCCAGTAGAAGGTCATGTGCATCATTTTCCTATTCTCAATGCAAGCTTCTCTCTTTCCCGCGATCTCTCTTCCTGCGTTAGTCAGACGCAGAGGAGAAACAGAGAGGAGTAGGAGGATAAAAATGGTGAGAATAGAAGGTTGAGCAGAAAGGGTAAGATTTAAGAATGGTAGGTGAGGTCGACGAAGACGTTCAAATGTTGCGTCGTACAATTTGGTTGTACTACCGAGTAGTACAGGCTTGGCTACCATGAAAGTTGCGAGTTCGCGCGAGTTAAGGGAGAACAAAAATTTTGCAAAAATTGTTAGATATAAGTTTAGTTTGATTAACCTATTGAATGTCTCTGTCCAGTTTTGGACTTTTATGGGACCGAATTGGATAGCTAGCACTATTGAAAAACTAATCCAACTGAATGCTCTTACAGCTAAAATGGAAAAAATGCGGTATGTCCAAGTTTGTGTGAAAATATTGGCATCATCCTCTCAACCCGATAAAATCAAACTTCAATCTAGTAACTCATTGAGGGTGCAGCAAGGTCTTGAAGTCGCGGTAGACTACCAATGGAAGCTTTTCCGGTGTGACCTCTATAAACTCACGGGGTATAGCAAGGACCAATATAAATCAAGCTTAGAATATAGACCAACGGGGTGTTTAATCCCAAATCCTTTTAGTGGCCAAGCTAAAGTAATTAAAGAGGATAAGAGGAGGGCTGATTTTGCAATCTCCTCTGTGGCTTCAGATTCTAATGTTATTTCAACCAATTCTTTTGCCATTCTTCAAGAAGCTGAAGTAGAAGACACTCGGGCTAATGGGAAGGAGAATGAAGATCTAGACCCTGTTTGCTTTGAAATCAGCTCAAGTTGCAAGGATATTTCAATTGAGGCAAAGGATCCAAACGTCTTGATTCCCACTGCAGATTGTAACACTCAAAATGATTCTAATAAGGGAATGACCAATATTCAGGTTGTTTGTGGGGATGAAGTTAAGCTCCCTGTTTCTTCTGGTTGCAAATTAAAGCAATTTGAGGGTCCTATTGAGCCTATAAGTCCAAAGGACTCTGATCCGATGGATGAATCCAAAGCTTTACAAAACGCTGTGGGTACTGGCACGCTTAGTAAGCTGAGACAGAAGATTGGTCAGGTGTCATTGCAATTTCCCAGTATAGAGAATAGTCAGGTCAATGAAAAAAAGGTTATGCCTGTTGGAAAGGAGAACCTGCCTAAACCTACATTGAAAAAATAAAATGGACCTAACAAGCAAAACTCCCCTTCTCCCAAGTTTCATGGAACGGGTTGCCTGCTAGAATGTTGGAGGACTTAATGGGTAGATAAAGGCCCATGAAGTCAAACATTTTATTCGATCCACCAGTAGTGTTATTGTTGGCCTTGTGGAAACTAGAATTAGAGAAAGTAAAACTTCCCTAATTTCTCAGAAGCTCATACCTGATTGAAAATGGGAGATGAACTATTTTCCTACGTCTACTGGGCGCATATGGGTTGGTTGAAACGCATATGGGATAGATCTGGATATTGATTCTAAAGAAGACTAAATCATTCACTGTAAAATTCGTACTAAAGTTAATAAGAAGACTTTCTTTATTTCCTTTATTTATGGATGAAATTCAGAGACAGTGAGACGTTTTCTGTGAGGTTCCGGGTATAAAAACATAATAAAGATGAGGTAATCTATATGCTAATGATCAATACTATACCTATGGGACGAATAAGTATGTGTAGCAGAAGAAAAATTGGGAAAATAAATCGGGCTGTGGATTGCTGAAGCGCTGCCAGCAGATTGCGCCTGCTGTGCGCTCGAGCACAGGCTTGAGAGCAAAATGCAGCGGAGCAAGCAGCAGGCCGTGCCTGCTGCGCGCTCGAGCTAAGCTCAAGCGCCAAAAACCAGTAGCTCCTCTGCCCGCTGAGCGCCCGACGATTATAAACGCTCGACCTGGTTCGTGTTTTCTCATTTTCCATGAACCAAACCCTTCTAGAGAGAGAGAGCGCCGATTCTAGAGAGAGAAAGAAGGAGATCAAGCTCGTGGAGTCCGAATCCATCCAAGAGCTAGTTATAAAGGTGATAGCACGCGCCGAGACAAGTTTTCTCGTACTCACTTCTCGTTCCCTTTCGATGTTTTGCTTAATTTTATTGGGTATTTTTGTGTCGATACCCGCTATGAATATTAAAATCATGAAACCCAAGACTAATGACCAAGGAATATGTAGTTAATTGTTTGAATCATTGTCCGATTCATCGGTTTTGTTCCACCAAAATCCTAACACATGAAATTGGAGATTTCCCATTTCCCTTCCACGTATCGTGAAATTGATCCTAAAATGTGAATCCCCACGTCCCAAATGTGTATATACGTTGGCCGCACAATCGATCTCGCACGTTTCAACCCGTTCGCGGCGTCCGAATGCTCTAAATTAACCCTGACACTGTTCACCCGAAAATGAATGGGAAAATTACATGCTTCCACCTTCGTATTATGTTGAATCGAGCTCAAAATAGGAATCATCATGTTCCAATTGTACATATGTATCAACCGGACGCCCGATCTCACAAGTATTGGACCGTTTGTGGTATCCGGATGCTCTAAAAGAGGCTTGACACTGTTCACCTGGAATGAAATGGGAAATTTACATGTCTTGCCATCGTTTAATTGTGTTGAAAGTGATGTCTAATTGCTTAAATGTAATGTAAGCTCCGAAAATGTGTATCCATGTGTCGGAAGTAAGGGAAAAAGAGTCCCGGAGTCTTCTAAGTCGATATTTAACTAACGAATGTGAGAAATTCTAAACTCCCTCATGAACTTGATTTGAATTGCAAAAAGGGATTTAGTCCCACAGGAAAATGAGAACTGAGCAAGTAGACGGGAATCTACAAGTGCTATATGATGGAATGATCTCCTAGATAGAGATATGTGTGGATTTGGTCTCCCGAATAGAGACATGTGATGGGAATGTGATTTTTCTATTTGAGAATGTATATGGAAAATGATGGATTCCCCTCAAAGGATTAAGACTAATCTTGAAATTAGGACCCTCGATCATAGGAGTAGTACCCTCTAGCTCACCATGTACATCACGGTGAAAAATCAAGGAATACTTCGGTCGCTCCTGTGGGCGGGTGTGTTCAGGGTATGCTTTAGGATACTATTGTGAAAGAACGACGATTGCCCTGGTCCCTGGGGGATATGGGTGGATTGAGATGACCGAATGCTGCATACCTAAAATGTAGCCGATGATCGAGTGCTGCAGATCTAAAATGTAGCCGACAGTCGAGTGTTGCAGACCTAAAATGTAACCGATGGTCGAGTGCTACAAACTTAAAATATAGCCGGCCTTAGAATGTGTGGCAGACACATTCCTTTCCTCGTCCTCTCACATCGTTGGTTAGTACGACCTACTAGCTCGGGTCCACAAAGATAATATATATGACGAAAATGAATAATGCGTAACCGATGCAACATGGTGAATCTAATGGTCCCAAATGTCCCCTGTTTCTTTTCATGATTCATGATTGTGAGAATACATGTTTCTTCCCCTTTCAATTATTGCTTTTACGGTTATCTATGATAGTTAGTAATATGATTACATTCATTGAGTTGTATGCTCACTCTTATTATTTTTTTCTTTCAGATGAGAACACTTGGCCGATACTTGATAGTTAAAGCAAGGAGAGTGACTTGCTAGAAGGAATTAGTTGGATGTCAAAGGCTTGAAGATTTGGTCATGTTTTATTGTAATAGAATGTAAACATCCATTCATGCATGAATGTGGCTTGTTATTACATGATGGTTTCGTTATGCTTTCGCATGTATTGATGATTTAGTTACACTTCCTCATTTATGTTAATATTTTAGACTTTGTTTATTGGATGGCATCTCTTTAGACCCAATATGGTAGATAGGAGTACTGTGTTGGATCAATAGATGATATGGCGATTGTGATCCTATGTATTGTATTGTAGGCTAAAATATTGATTATTGGATAGATGTGTACTTGTATAGGTTAGTGTTGAGCAGGTTGTATTTTTTATTTTCGTCCAGTTGGACAGGGGACTCTGCCGAAAATTCTATAGAGTCTATAATTGTTAATTATAGACCTTGGTTATGTTACCATTAACGGAGGTTATTCTAGAAAGATAATCAGGTCCGTCACAGTTGGTATCAAAGAAAAAGAGATACCTTATGTTTAATCTGAATCGTATGCGAAAGTTTAGGTTAAATTAAGATTGATCGAATAAGTAGATGATGGCGTGTGATGATTAAGCTAGTCCGGATAGTTTTGGTTACTCCAATCCCAATAACTTAGGCGAGCACTAAGTTAGGAATGATGAATTAGTTCGATCGGTTAGTTTATGCGTTTCAACTAGTGTTCTAGGAGTGGCCTAATCCGAATTGTTCCTGTTTCAAGGAAGTGTTAGCAGTGGCTCCT
Organism: Nepenthes mirabilis; assembly: GCA_025585075.1. Classification (NCBI taxonomy): domain Eukaryota; kingdom Viridiplantae; phylum Streptophyta; class Magnoliopsida; order Caryophyllales; family Nepenthaceae; genus Nepenthes; species Nepenthes mirabilis. The sequence goes on along the minus strand of JAODPA010067837.1, from coordinate 4,504 downwards.
AGATGGGGACTACTAATATTAGTGGCTGACTACAGGGTCAAGAAGAAAATGGTGTATAGAGACACCTTAATATTAAAATTTGATTGGTATCAATTGGGTTCTTGAATTGGTCAGTGTTAATTTGAGGCCTAGATTAATTAATTAATCTCGGTTTGAGATTTAGATTTGATCGGCTCTGAATTAAAGCCCTTAGGCTAGTAATTTGCTAAGAAGGATTGCTTGATCCACCTAACAAGCATGATGAATAGGGTGGAGTCAACGACTCAAGGTTAGTATAACTGGAGTTAAATTTAGACATACCAAGTCCCAGGGTGACAATTTATAATTGATTTGGAGGTGCTTAAGTGTGTGGACTTTGGATAGCTTAGATCCTATTGAGGTTGAGATGTGGATTCTGAGACTTAAGGTGATGTTGCGATGGTCCCTTGTTCGAAAGAAGATAAGACGTGTTGCCTCAGGCTAGATAGGAAGTGAAGTTGATCTCGATTTGTTGACATGAAAAAGATCATGGGTTTTGAGGATTAAGAGATATTGTCCTATAGGTTCATGGAAGCTTTATGGATGAATACTTCGTTTTGGTGAGACTCTTGGGAGCATGTTTCAATAATGGTTAGTTCGGTTGTAAGATTGAGGAATGTCCTTGTTTAGGGTCGGACAATGAAAAGGTCCAGTGTCTGAATTGGGATTCTAAGATACTAACTCAGGATGCTAAGTGTCACCTGTTGTGATAATAGGTAAGGCTTTTGGGTTTGATATTGTAGCCTGGTATCATTTTGGGAATTTCGAACCCAGGTTGCGTTGTGTTTTCGAGTTATGTGTAATTGGAAGACCTAGGCATTACAATAGTGACAAAGGTAACCCAGTATTCGGGAGGATAGAAGATATATACATGAATGAATCTTGGATAAATGTCTTCCCGAAGAGATTTTGGGACTATAATCTAAGTCATACATAGCTTGGTCGCTAGACTAAGGATAGTTCGTATCCTCTAGCCTAGTAGTGAAGAAATCCAGTGCCTTGGATCGAAGTTTGGTGGCAATGGCGCATAAAAAAAATGTGTTGATTACCATGAGGGAAGGCAAGATTACCCAATTTAGATGTCACAGCACATGTATCGTTTGGGATCCCGAGCATATAATTCTGTGATTACTAAGTTTATTTGTTTATTTAATGATGCAATGTTGATAAAAGTGGCATTGAGGGTCATGACATTTTTGGGTTCGTAAATGCAATTGGTTGGGTTAATGTAACGACCCAAAATTTAAATAAGGAAATTTTAACCATCAGGTCCGGTCAACGCCCGTTGACCGAAAATCCAAAGGTGAAGAAGTCCGAAATTGGCATTAAGAAAATTGCTGTCCGGATTTCCTTAATGCAGTCCGGATTCCCATAATAAAAAAAAGTCCGGATTTCGTTGGGCAAATGAAGTCCGAATTTCCTTTGGTAAATGAACTCCGGATTTCCGAAGTAAAAACGCGTGCGGAATTGCTTGAAAGAAATCACTCCGAATTTTCGAAGTAAAATGTGAGTCCGGACTTGTTGAAGAAGTTCGGTCACAGTTAAGGCAGAATTTTGGGGAAGGAGCAGCATTGAATGTCTGCATTTCCCGATACGAATTGGAAAGCTAATTCTCATGGGAAATGTAAGATAATTTATAGCAACGTTGGAAAATAGGAAAAATTATAAATGATGGCCACCAAACTTAGAGCTATAAATAAGGGCCTTAGGGCCTCAGGAATAAGGCACCACTAGAAACTCTCCTAAAAGTAGATGGCAGAAAGTTAAGGAAAAAGTAAAAACGAACTCAGGCAAGATACTCGCCCATATTTCTAAAACTTATGTTTATTTATATTGCTATGAAAGTATATGATTTCTGTATGAAGTATGCTTTTGATGACTGATATACATGTTTAGAGGAAATTCTGTTATGCATGATTTTAGATATATTCTGTCAAGGTTCTGTCAATTTCAATCTTTGAAATTTATGATAAATGAACTTCGGCGAAAGTGAACTCCGGCCTACTAATAAAATGAACTCCGGCCCTTTGAATAGTATGCTCCGTCCATTTTGAATTATGCGCTCCGTCCACTGTAAAAATGAACTCTGGCCTTTAATGAATATTGTGCTCCGTCCACTGTGAAAATAAACTCCGCCCTTTTATGAATAAAATCCTCCGTCTCATTGTGAAAAAGTTACTCCGGTTTTCCTGATTAAATAAGGAAGTCCGTCCAAAATGAACTCCGGCCTTTGCGTCTTTAAAAGTACTCCGTCCCTCTGTTTTGAAATAAACTCCGGCTTATGAATTACGTATTTAATGAAATTCGGATTTTATGCACTCCGTCCATTTTGGATAAAGCACTCCGTCCATTTTTAATAGAGCACTCCGTCCCTTAAAACATTCCGGAATAAGGAAGAGAAGTGTACTCCGTCAATGAGGCACTCCGTTCCTTTAAGCACTCCGGATTCTTTAAAAGAAAATCCACTCCGCCCCTTTGAACTCCGGAATTTAAAAGAGAAGCCAATCCGGCCTTGAGCTTCGGATTCTTAAAAAAAAAGGAAATCCACTCCGTCCCTTTGAGCTCCGGATAAGCCACTCCGGCATTTGAGCTCCGTATTTATAAAAGAAAATTTACTCCGAATTTCTTTAAAACAAAAGCACTCCGTCCGTTTAGAGCTCCGTCCAGGTCCTCCGTCTTTTAAAAAGAAAACGGCACTCCGTCCCTGTTAAAGAACTTCCGACTTTTGAGCATAATGTAAATGTATTCCGTCCTTCATAAATAAAGAACTCCGGCTTTGACTAAAGTAAATAAACTCCGGCTTCTTATTCATAAAATGAACTCCGGCTTCCCTTGCATGAAAACGAACTCCGGCTTCAAGAAATTAACTCTGGCAATGAACTTAGCGTTCCATTTCAGAACTTTGGCTTACATATTAAAAAGAGCTTCGGAAAATTTAACTTCGGATTTTGCTTTGGAAAAATAAACTTCGGCTTTGATGATATGAACTTCAGTAAAGAACAAGAAAACATATGGATTATGGACAGCAAGTGGAACTCTTCCGACTTTTGAACTATGATATATGACCAATAAAAAACACGAACCAAGAACCGAGTTTCCATTAAACTTGCTGTTAAAGATGGATGAAGGATATTCGAGTGACACTCGAGGATGCCTCCTGGGCCACGGGAGGGGACCTTTTGGTGGCATAAGAACTTTGAACTATGGCCCCGTATGCCGGGTTAAAGGCATTACCTCCCGCCCCGGGGAGTATAATGAGGGGATACGACTTTAGGTTGTGGGGTAACACACAACCCGTCCTCGATGTTGTCCGCTCCCGTCCAGTCCCTAAAGATTATATGAATGATTTTGATGAAGATAAGATGAAAAGAATCTGAACCAAGAAGAAACGATATGATGATTTTTATTATACTATATTATGATCTATAATTTGATTATATGTATACTTGTGTTTTCTGCATGTGAGTATCCTGCTGGGCTTTGTAAGCTCACTCTTGTAAATTTTCAGATGACAAGCTTATGGAGGACGAAGTTGAGCAGAGTCCTATGGTTATGCGGGCTGGAGCAGGTTTTTGAAGTTTTGTTTATTTTGTTTGAGGAAACTTGTACTTTTTAATTTCGCTGCTTATGAATGTTAGAATGCTTCCGTGACATTTTGGGTTTATGAAATTATTAATCTTTAGAATGCATCTCAGGTTTGAATAAAGATAAGAAAAATTTTTATACTCATCTATTTATCTTATCATAAATTATATGAATTAGAATTGACGATGGCTTTCGATAGTAATAAAAGTCGGGTCGTCACAGTTGGTATCAGAGAGAAAAACTGAGATGCTTTAGGATAGTTTGAATCAACACGGAAACTTAGGACAAATTTAGTGTTGGCAAGAAGAGTGTCATCCTTACTTACACTTTGGGATAAAAGACTATTAAGATAGTATCTTTTTAACTAACGAAATTGTTCTTTTCAGACGTTTCCGCAGCCATGTCTAACAGAGGAAGGAGAAATGTTCAGGTTAACAACACTTCTGATCGTGAGGCAAGATATGCGAACCTACTGGACAGAATGGCCGAAGTCATAGAAGCTTTGACTCCGACCACTCCACCAACTCCAGTGACCACCCCAGTTCCTGTCCATCAGGAAAGGTCGGTCTACGATCGGTTTACCAATGAACGGATCCCTGAATTTCTAGGGGAACCCGATCCATTGAAGGCTGAAACATGGATTCAGCGACTGAAGAAGGTATTTGCTGTAATCAAATGCCCAGCTGGGGATATGGTGCTTTATGCCACTCATAAGCTGGTGGGAGAAGCACACCACTGGTGGGAGATGTAGAAAAGGGTTTTCAACATGCCAGATCGGGATATTAGCTGGGAGATGTTTGAAGCAGCTTTCTTGGAGAAATACTTTCCTGCAAATCTTCGTGGGCAGAAGGAGGATGAATTCCTTCGCCTAAGGCAGGGAAGTCGCTCGGTGGCGGAGTAT
>JAODPA010067836.1:0-10425 GCA_025585075.1 Nepenthes mirabilis | reverse complement strand
GGTATAAATAACAGAAAAGAAGATTTTTTAGAAGTAAGACATTTTTTCTGTACTCGTTATCCACTATTTAGCATTGGAAAAATATCCTTTTTTATAGATATTTTAAGAGGATCTAGGTTTATATTTATAAATCTGAATCATTCATCTAAAAATAAATAAATATAATTTTGATGGGTATAGTATACCCAGCATAAAAAACTGTTCAAATCACTTTATCCAATTCGATAGTGGTTATCTTCGGCGGTTAGTTACGGATAAGTGTGACCGACGGTTATCTTTGGCGGTTGGCTGTGGATAAGAATGCCCATCATTCAATTATATAAAGATCCTCATCCCAAAAGAAAAGGGGAGGGAGGAAAAGAATCGCAGGAAAAACTGTCAAAAACCTTCAGAAAGGAAGTTGAGAAAAAGACAAGAAGGATAGTCAATCAGGAGGAGGCCAACCCTTCATGAGATCATGAGTAGCCAGAACAACTGACGGAGAGCCCATAAAAAAATCTCTCCTCTTCCTCTAAGGAATCTCCATTCTAGTGATTAATGATGATTTACAAACTTCCTCCTGTGGCATACATTTAAGATGTTCACCGGTTGAACACAACAAAACACTCTATCCACCAAATATGTATCCTCCATTTATCTTTTTATATTCTTGAAAAGATATCTGACTTGAGCATCGGAGGGTTTACGATGAGAGTAATTTTTGCCGACTCTGGCATCTAGTTTTCAATTGTGTTGCGCAGAGTTTAGGTTTGAGGTTATGAAGAGCGGATCCGTGTCAAATCGACCAGTAAGAAGATCCGGTTTGCGGCCCCCAATCCGTAAGATAACCCGAATTCCTGATACGCAACAAATTTAATAAATTTATTTTAAAAATACAAACTAATATAAAATTAATAATTTTAAAATAATTATACTATAACAGTCTAAAACCTGTCATTTGTATTAATACAAATGGCAATAATTCTGCATTAAAACGCGGCATTAATATTCATGTAAATAGGTTCGGAGAACACTGGGCCTGGCGCTTAGGGAAGAAACGTTAAGCCCCCTGCGTCCTTTTCTTTTTCGTAATAATCAAGCAGCCCGCTAAAGCCAAAGGATATACATCTGTACCGAGCAAATTGACAGATTTGGTTGGACATTCTTGCCTTCGGAGACAAAGCGACCTGCTGCCATGACTCAATAAGCACGCCAATTCGGAAGACTACACTACAAAATTTTCAGCAGCTGTTTTTATTCCTAAAACCCTGAAAGGTGCGTTCTCTTTCTCTCTTACTAGTTCCTGAATTATTGTTCTTGATCCAAAGTATGCCAATACTCCGTTAGCAACTTCCCATTAATTAATTTCGTTTGGGTTCAAATTTTTCTCTGATTCTGAAATAATTTTGAAGAATTCTATGAGGGTATTGTTTTTTCTGGGTTCTATGCTCTTGCATGGTGTTTTTATGGTGTAATCTTTTAGAATTTTGGTCGGTCAGGTTTTTTGATGCCTGTGTTATCTAGCTTAGCTATAGCCCTTTAATGCTTGTTGCAGAATAAGGCTGTTTTTTTCTTTGGAAGTTTTTACTGTTTGATTTTAATGATGACACGTGTGTGAGAAAGTGTTGGTTATGCGTTGCCTTTTTTGGTCATGGTGTGAGAATGTGATCAATGATGATTTGTAGCTTTTGGATTTCATGATTGAACTCGATGTAAAGATAGTTGATCTGTCTATGTTGTTGCATAGCAAAAATTGGGAAAGACAGTCGTATTTTTTCTTAAATGCTTTGTTGTCTTGTTCTGTTTCATTCTTTTTGTGTTTGTTTTTGGTTCTTATAGATATAAGTTGATTTGATCTTGTCTGTCTGGAATATTTACGAACATGGTTCAGACTTTTTCCTTATTTTGTCTTTTTCATTATTCTTGAAGATTTTACATAATTTTATCTTAATGTTTCCATGATGGATTTTTCCCCATATTGTGATGTTTTAAGATGGTTTTGACACCTAAAACCATGATTAGCTGATACACACAAAACTGATTTGGTTGGGGTTGCAGACATTAGGAATAGAAAAGATGGGCCTTAAAAATCTTGAAGCAAGGTAACAAGAAGGGAATTTCACTATACTTTTACTATCAGATAATGCCGCTCAACAGAATGAGAAGTGAGAACCATGTAGTGGGACTGAGGCCTTGTGGCAGCAGCGGCAGCTGGTGGTGGTGTTTGATAATATTTTGATGTTTTGACTTTTTGAATAGTGGAAGTTTGAATTGTAAGAGAAATTAATAATATTTGCTTTGTCAATCCCTTTACAAGTATTTTCTTATGATGGAAAGCATTAATGTGTATTTATTTTTCAGTCATTTAGGTACTGGTTAGAGTTGACTAGTCTTTCTAACACCTAGAAGGATGAGAAACTCTCTTTGACAAATTTGGGGATTTGGCACAATCTACAAGTCAAAAATGCTGCTTTGTGGCTCTGGAAGACCAAATACTGAAGGATTGTCTAAAATGGTTTATGAATTTCGACAATTTTGGCAGCTGGAAACACGGAATTTATTATGGCTAATAGGAATGCTGATTGCTATTATTTTTTTGTTCCAGTATGTAGAACTTCCAAATAGTAGTTTTCAGTTATCTGTTTTCTCTCATAGCAAAGCCCTGAAAACGGGGAATACTAGCTTCTCTGATGGGAACTCAACCTTTATTTCTACTGTATTAAGTGACACAACATCACAAAGCCCCTTGAGTGATGCATTTGAGGAAAAGGATGGTGATTCAGGATCAGAAGGAGATTCAGAGAGTTCTTTTGGTATTGATGAAGATAGTCATCCTGATGATATAATTTCATCGGGAGGTTTACTAGAGAAGGATGTAAACTCAACTATTGATTTGGTTTTGATCTTACACAATCTCTCCACTACACCAGGAAAGGCACAGAACTTGGAGGCCCACTTTTCTCCTGAAAATGCTACATCAAATAATAATGCATCACTATCCCATATTCAGAAGGAAGATTTTTCTTCAGCAATGGGAAGTAACGGCAGCTTCAGTTCCAGCCCCAAGCATTCACCACCAGAGAAGGCTGAGAATATGGATGCTGGATCTGGCATACCACAGAAGGCTGAAAATTTTGCTTCAACACCTGCAGTCTTTACTGTCTCAGACATGTATGAGTTGCTGATGAAGAGTCATCTATCATCAAATTCAATGGTATGTCTAGATTCTGTAATTCTTTTTTCTTTGGATAAGTAATAGCTTCTGCTATCTAAGAAGCGTGAACACTTCTCTCAGGCTAGTATATTAGTGTCCAACATTTGTCACACACAGACACTAGGCCAACTTCTCCTGCATGTGCAGACATGCAACAACGCAGCTTTTATTTATAACTTTGACATACTCTGAACATTTGGACCTATTTTGGACAAATTTAGCTATTTTGTAGTTTTCAGAAAATTAGGATTCTTAATACAAGAAAAATATAGAGCCAATTGATAATTTAAAATAATTAAAAACCTAAACTCTCTCGTCGTCTTTTTTGTTATGTGAGGTATATTATTATTGGCTCACTTGCATAGTGCTTCTCAATTTTTTGATGTCTAACAAAGAATATGCATTATTGTTGATAATAAAGTAATATTGTTGATTAGTTATATTATCATTTTCATAAAAAGACTAAATTTTAGAATGTGTATCTAATATATTGTATCCTCATTTTTAGAAAAATAGAGTGTCATCATGATGGTGTTATGTTTGTGTTATGTGTCAGTGTCGATACTTCTTAATCCATAATTCATTTATTGTTCTCATATAACTTGTTATACATTTGTTTACTTAATTTATGATGTGGGCTAGATACCACGATGGTCTTCAGCGGTGGATCGGGACTTAGTATATGTAAAATCACAGATTGAGAATGCACTTCCCATGAAGAATGACCAAGGACTTCATGCACCTGTTTATCGTAACGTTACTTTGTTTCAAAGGTAATACTTAGTCCTTTAGTTGCATTAATGTATATTATATAATGAATAGATGTCACCTATAGTTATAGACTTGCTTTGTGCTTCTGTTGATTCTTTTGAAATTTTCTGTTGTGAGAAAACTATTCCCCCATGCTGTCTCGAGCTAGCCTATTTGGCATCTGCCATTTTCCCTATTTTCTTTTATTTTGAGTGGCAGCTTTTGATGTCATGGCTTTTGTCTCAGCTGATGCACATAATAGCTCACTTGTCAAGAAACTGAAGTCACAAAACCTTAAGTTATTAGGTAAAGATTCAAGAATGACTTTATATTCTCACACAAGCCTTACGCCGATGCCTTATGGACTCAAAGCATGGATTAAGTGTGGTTCCACTTCTACTGAAACCTATTTTTCAGAAAATGGAGTTCCCAAACATCAAAGTCATGACTACATACTTCCTAGTCAAAATAAATTGTGCATCTAATCTAAAGTTTCATCCGTGAGAGCTGTAAGATTGTGTCTCTGTCATTGGTTGGTAAACTATTGCATAATTCAATTCTACACTCCATCCTGAAGTCCCCTTGCAGACACTTGATCTTAGGACATAATATGAGTCATATGACACATGGTCTCTTTAAGTTAAATTATTATTGAAATTTTACAAGTAGCCAACTCTGAGACCTGCAAAGTTGTCTCTTGCACTTATATCCCAGTCTGACTAACATATATTATTTATATTCATGTTTGTATTTTTTGAAATTTTACAAGTAACCAAGTCTGAGACCTACAAAGTGGTCTTTTACGCTATATTCATACATATAACTATACGTCATGTTGGCTCCTTTCACTTTGACTGCCTGATGTTTTCCTGACCTTACATACCAAGCAGTCGATATTATGTAAGTAAAAAGAAAAAAGAAGGTAGAAGTCTGAAGTGTTTTACTCCTTAGTCTTTTATACACTCAGGTAGAATCTTAAACTATAGCAGATAAGTTTAGATTCAAAGCAATTGGATCAGCAAAACTGCAAATTGTCAGTCTAAATTCTTTCAAAATTAGGCAGGCATGTTTTTGACAAATATATTACAATTACCTATTATTAATAGCCATCCACCATAATATCTAATTGAGATTGCAATGTATTTACTACAAGCAACTATAGTCACCATTGTAGACAGAGTGTCTAACAATATATGCAAATTGACAAGCGAATAAACTGTGGCCTCAAATTTGCAGGAGCTATGAATTAATGGAACAGATACTTAAAGTCTACATATACAAAGAAGGAGAACGACCAGTATTCCACGGGCCACCGCTTGAGGGAATATATGCTTCTGAGGGATGGTTTATGAAGCTGCTGGAAGCAAACAAACATTTTGTTACTAAAAAACCCAAAAAAGCTCACTTGTTTTACCTTCCTTTCAGTTCTCGGAACTTGGAGCAGGCTTTATATGTACCGAATTCACATAGTCACAAGAACCTAATCGAACATTTGAAGAACTACCTCGACAAAATTGTGGCAAAATACCCCTTTTGGAACAGAACTGCTGGAGCCGATCATTTTCTTGTTGCATGCCATGATTGGGTATGCAGCCTCCATGTTTCCTTTGGTTTGATTTTATCATCATTTGTTCTAGCAGTAGAAGAATATTGCCTTTGCATGGATGATGATGGCAACATCTTCTTATATTAATTGACCACTCAATATACTGAAGGGGAAAAACATACATCACTTAATCCCCAAGGACCAAGGGCAAGTAAAAATATGCATCGACAACATATTAACTAATCTGACATCACAATATGAAAAAGATCGTCTCCAAATGTTTGAATTTGGCATGAGTTTCATTTTTGGAGTTTGTTGAATGGCTCATCTTTCAGAAAGGAAATGGTGCTATTAATAACTCAGAAGGGAGATTTTTATTTTTTTTTGGGGGTGAGTAAACAGGGAGATTATTTTGCGGGGTTTTGCTTCTCTTATCATTAATAAATGACAAACTCTGATACAAATTATTAGATTACTCTATTATGACTTAGAGGTCACCATGGTAACTGGAAGACATGGAGATGGCCTATCAGCTTTGCGAGGGTAAGGCCACAAACGTCTAACTTGCAGGGGTTAGGCCTTGTCTCTTAACACTATAGAGGATGTGACTGCCTAAATGTGACATTTTGCCTTGGACATTAGTTACAATTATATCGTAAATTAGATCATGTTCACACATTTTTTTTGTAAGTCAAAAATGTGACTAGAGTACTGCAAGTCTTTATCTTGATGGTGTTGAGTGTTTCTAAAAATCGAATCTTCCTCAGGCCCCAGCCGAAACAAAGCATCATATGGCAAATTGCATAAGAGCCCTCTGCAATGCCGATGTCAATGAAGGATTTGTATTTGGGAAGGATGCTTCCCTCCCTGAAACGTACATCCCCAAGGCTCGGAATCCTCTAAGAGGTCTTGGGGGCAAGCGGCCTTCTCAGAGGCAAACGCTAGCCTTCTTTGCTGGAAGAATGCATGGGTATGTCCGGCCAATTCTTTTAAAATACTGGGGAAACAGAGATCCTGCTATGAAAATCTTCAACACGTTGCCTAACTCCAAGGGCAACAAAAACTACATCCAGTACATGAAGAGCAGCAAGTACTGTATCTGCCCGAGAGGATATGAAGTGAATAGCCCACGTGTGGTGGAAGCCATCTTCTTCGAGTGTGTTCCTGTGATTATATCTGATAATTTCGTGCCACCCTTTTTCGAGATTCTAAACTGGGAGTCTTTCGCCATCTTCGTTTTGGAGAAGGATATCCCAAACTTGAAGAACATACTCCTCTCGATCCCTGAGAAAACATACATTCAGATGCAAATGAGGGTTAAAATGGTACAAAAACACTTCCTTTGGCATCCTAAACCTGTGAAGTACGATTTGTTTCATATGATTCTCCACTCAATCTGGTATAATAGGATGTTCCAGTTCAGACCCAGATTATGAATCTTTGTGGGTTTCATCTTCCCTAAGCGCTTTTGCAGTTAGACAAAGAAACCACCATAATTGGGGGTGATTTTCCAAAAACTCAATTCATTAGTTATTGTTTCATCTTGTTATTGTTTCATTGTGTTATGTACATAGTTATGGTGGCTTGTCATTGAACAATAAGTCTATCGTTGAAAAATAAGTCATCAGCACAAGTAGTGAATGATCATCTTTACACTTACACTAGTGAAGTTGTACTATCCCATGGAAATCTATTGAACCATGAAAAAATAACATACATCTCATTGCAGCTCTTGAGGAACTGACTTTCTGCTATTGAAATTGTCTGAGCTTTGCTTCTGCATTTGATAAGATGAAAAAAAAATAGCAGAAAATTTTTCGTGGTGAATTTAGAGAAGAAAGGAAGTGGGTCCGTTATATGTGAGTGGGTGCATGGCTCTGTTTTGTAAGACGACTGCCCACATGCCCCTCTGATGCGAGTCCCACATTGGAGAGTTGGAGGCACAACCTCCCGCTTATAAGTTGGGGGGCTCTCCCTCCCATCAGGTTAGTCTTTTGGGATGGCTCTCCCCCTGGCTTGTGCTCGCCTCACTGGTGCTTTCATTGAGACATGCCCGGCGTCGGAAAGGGCTACCTTCGGAGGGGCTGATCTGCTGCCGGTGCGCCGGGGCAGAGTGAAGCGTCGCAGAGTAAAAGCCGGCAGCAGGTCAGCCCCTCCGCAGGTAGCCCTTTCCGACGCCGGGCATGTCTCAATGAGAGCACCAGTGAGGCGAGCACAAGCCAGGGGGAGAGCCCATCCCAAAAGACCGGCCTGATGGGAGGGAGAGCCCCCTAACTTATAAGTTGGAGGTTGTGCCTCCAACTCTCCGATGTGGGACTCGCATCACAGGCCAGGGGGAGAGCCATCCCAAAAGACTAGCCTGATGGGAGGGAGAGCCCCCCAACTTATAAGCGGGAGGTTGTGCCTCCAACTCCCCAATGTGGGATTCGCATCATTCATCCCTCCTTCAACAGTCGCGACCTCGACGGCTTTCACTCTGCGACGCTTCACTTCGCCCCGACAGCAGGTCAGCCCCTCCGCAGGTAGCCCTTTCCCACGCCGGGCATGTCTCAATGAGAGCACCAATGAGACGAGCACAAGCCAGGGGGAGAGCCATCCCAAAAGACTAGCCTGATAGGAGGGAGAGCCCCCCAACTTATAAGCGGGAGGTTGTGCCTCCAACTCCTCAATGTGGGACTCGCATCATTAGTGAGGCGAGCACAAGCCAGGGGGAGAGCCATCCCAAAAGACTAGCCTGATGGGAGGGAGAGCCCCCCAACTTATAAGCGGGAGGTTGTGCCTCCAACTCCCCAATGTGGGACTCGCATCATTCCTCTCTCCTTCAACAGCCGCGACCTCGACGGCTTTCACTCTGCGATGCTTCACTCCGCCCCGGCGCACCGGCAGCAGGTCAGTCCCTCCGCAGGTAACCCTTTCCGACGCCGGGCATGTCTCAATGAGAGCACCAGTGAGGCGAGCACAAGCCAGGGGGAGAATCATCCTAAAAGACTAGCCTGATGGGAGGGAGAGCCCCCAACTTATAAGCGGAAGGTTGTGCCTCCAACTCTCCAATGTCGGACTCGCATCATTCTCCCCCTTTTCTTCCTGTCCCATCTACCATTGAATTGGTGGCAGTGACTCTCGATGGTAGAGAAGGTGGACGGTGGTGTTGGAAATGATGGGCTGCGGTCAATTATGGATGGTGGTTGGAGGTGTGGTGGCGGCAGCATAAGAGTCCAATGAGATTGAGAGAGATGCCAACATTGACAACAAGTCTGCATCATTAATCGTGAATTTAATTACAAAACTCAGTATGTTGAGGGCCTTTAAGGATAGTAGGCGTAATTGTGTTTGAATTCTTATGTTTTTCCAAACACAAATGTGGGCTAGTTAAAGATCAAATATTAGCATTGGACATATAGAATAACCTATATTGGTATTAAGCATATTGTAAGTAAAAAAGTTTTTATAAATTGTAATCTTATAAAAAAATATCAACTAATATATTATAATATATTGTTAATACGTTGACATATAGGGCATGCGACCAACTTATAGAGCAGGTGCCACTCGATGAAGGAGACCCATATATATATGTATGTACACAACTGCGATTTGTGTGAAGTGAGTAAGAAATATAATATATAAGGAGCTGTGTTTTGTTTTTGTACTCTGTTCTTTGAGAGTTTTTGTAACTAAGGTTTTTGTAACCAAAATCTTACATAATAAGATTTGTAGATTAAGTGTTCCGTAATTTTTTTCCTCTTATTTAGAAGAAGATTTCTACGTAAATATTGTGTCTTGTTCTTCTCTCTCTTGTTGTGCGTGATTGTTGCCATCACTTCTTCTCTCTATTTCACTGTCTTACTAGCGTCCATTTTCAACATGTATTCTACTGGAGTAATTGAATTCACCAAACGTTTGAGCTTCTTCCAACAAAGAAATGCAGCATGAGAATTGCGTACATAATTATGTATATAAATTATTGGGTCCAAATCTTAATTTAATGTATGATTGGTTTGGCCTATATTGATTTACTGAAATGTATATGTGGCTAAATTTGCTTTCTTTACTTTCCATAATAAAGGATACTTTTTTTCTTGTGTAAAGATCATAAACACAACAGTAGTTCAATGATATGGTATGTGTATTAAGTTCTTAGCTCAGGCTAGAATTTATGTTTGAAGTAATCCGAAATCTAAGAATTCAAATATTTCAAACTTATCAGAATTAATACAAATTACTCAGACAGATGTAGGAAAAAATAAAATTGGGGGCTATGTAAACAAAGAAGAAAATGAAGGGAACGAGTTCTTACGAGTTGATCGGTAAGTAATTACTTAACATTCTTATTATTCCATGATCTAATATCCATGTAGTATCTTGAATAAATATTATTATTTTGTGTCAAATATTTCTCATGTGGTCAAATTTGACAGAAATTCGAATTTGATGAAAAAGAGGGGTCCTGAAAAATTTGAGAAATTGGAAGTCAATTCGCAGTGTTTGATATATAAATTTGGTTCCAATAGTTATATCATAGTCATATATGATGATTTTGATAAGTATTAGTGTGTAAAATGTCATATAATAATTCGAATTTGAGAGGTAAATTGATTCGGAAACGTAACAACAAAAACAGGGGCGCGCCGCAGTTCGTGCTCTTCGTGGAATACTGTTCACATCGCGGAGGAGCCGCCGTAATGCGGGGGATCACGTCCAACGCACCGCTGTGCGCGTTTGAATGAGGGGAAAAATATATTTTGGTGTATTAATGTATCATTTGAGTATGATAATTAATTCTTCAGTGATAGAAAAATATTTTTGTGGTTATTTGGGATATGGATTTATAAGTAAATTTTGATTGACATATTTCGGACAATCTAATATTTGAATAATGTTTTTGTATGTTTTGGGTTAACTATTATGATGAGCGTGATTTTATTATTTTATTAGT
>JAODPA010067835.1:0-10425 GCA_025585075.1 Nepenthes mirabilis | reverse complement strand
TAACTAAAGAGTTTATACTTTACATACATGTGATCTTACTTTCTTTTTGTAAAACTTTTATAAAATAAGTGCCTTCAATTTATGTACATTGTGTTTGAAAGTTGATTTTCCACAATAATATTCATATGCCTTTAAATCATTTTTAAATAGTCTTGTATGTCCTTGATTTTCAAATATATGTTTCTACATATCTATGCTAGAAACAAATTAATGAAACAATGTTATTCTTGTTGATTTTTGTTGCGTCTATGGCTTTGGATTATTCTATAGGTTATGGAGTTGTTCGATCTTTCCGGTGGGTCGAAATAGAGCGGGTTCGATCATCATATCTGTTAATTTGGAACCTGTACAATACAATTACAAATGAAAGGTTAAAGGACAACGAAAATTGATCCCACCATATATCCTCCGACGTTTAAGTCAGAAATCTTTCTCAAAAAATAGAAAGATACTAGGAAGATACAAAGAGTGTATAAATACATATAGAGGTAGATTGAGCGTTTGGATGGGCTAACTGAGAGGCATCTTAGAAATACGCCCATTGATGAACCGTTTGGAGGTACGCCTAGTTGAGGGTTGTCTTGGAGGTGCGTCCGACTAAAGAGAGTCTTAGATGTGTGCCCGGTAAGGGGTGTCTTAGAGGTGCGTCTGACATGGGGCATCTTGGATGGACAACATCCTAGGGGGATGACTTTTCCTTAGTTGGAGGGCTCCATGGGGGGCCTTCTAGAGGGAGAGTCATCTCTGCCCGAGGCTAGCCCATTTTTTCTCTTTTTTTCTTTCCCTTCATCCTTATGTCTTTTTTTCTTCTTGGCTGCTTCCTTTCTCTTTTTCCCTCATTTCCTATTCTAGCGAAGGGATATTTATAATTGACAAAGGCGATTATTGACAATTGAGAATGCTGAACTGTTGTGATGGTTGAGGGCGCTGCTTATGGCAACTGTTACTTGTCCGCACGGATTGTTTCCTTTTTCGAGAGGATCTTGAAAATCGTAGTGCAATCGTAAAATCTAAGGAATGATTCGTCGAATCGTTCTTGCCATCTGGGGTGGCGAATAATCCCACATAAGATCTCGTTGGCTTCGGTTACCATTCTGAGAGGTGGGCAAATCTGAAAACTATCATGGTGATATCCACTGAGATTGGTGCGGTTTTAGAAAGATCCCCTGCTGAGTTGTGTGCTGCTGGCAAATCGGAAGTTTCCATTCCTGGAGAGAATGCGATCTTGGATAGTATTCACAGGATATTCACTAGGATAGGGGGCAACTTTGGTAATAATCTCCACTAAGCCGTCTCAGGTGATCTGGAAAAATACTACAGGGCAGATCTTACCGCTCGATTTTAGTTCGACGAACCGGGCCTAGGTCCTTGGTTAGCCTAACATAATGGTACCCATCACTAGCCCCATGCCAAGAGGCTAAGTTTTGTGAACTCCTGGCATGTTTGATGATGAGACGTATTCTGCAACTTTTAGCTCATGCTTTCCTTTTCAAGGCACTAGTTTGAATCCGAGCAAGTCAAACTAGCTTAGTGCCGGACTAGATTGTCTACTAGGTAGTCTGGCTAACTGTCGAGTTGGATAGTAGGCCAGTTAGTTTGAGCTTGATGTTGGATTGGGTTGTGGGCCCATCGGATAAATCTTAATCCCATCATAGCCGTGGACCACCAGCCAGTCGCTGCGTGGGCCACCATTGTTGATGTTAGCGGATGAGGCGGTGCTTCAGAGCCTTGAGCGGGGATTACCGGTGTCAACTGTGGGCCGTCTGAGTCTCAGACAAAATCCAAGAGCTCACAGAGGAAAGATCTTAAGCTCGGAATCGGATCGCCTTACTGCAAGGACAGGCTCCGGGAGGCCAAGTGGTGACTTGCCGCTTTTTAGAAAAATTATGTTCGAAGAGGCCGAAGGAAGAGGGCTCAGCACTTCCTAGAGGGATCTTACTGACCTAGGATCTTCTTATTGGTGCCTCTGAAATGGGGTGCTTGAGATCAGCGTAGATATGATTTAGTCAATTTTTTAAAAATAGAAAGGAAACCTTCACCGATTCTGACCGTGGGTTGTTTGAGTCTCGGGTAAGATCTAGGAGAGCATAGAGGGTTGATCTTGGGCTTGGGATCAGATTTCCTTGTTGCAAGGATGCGCCTCTGGAGGTCGGGAGGTGACTAGCCTTAGGATAGTTGATCGTTTAAGCTGTAGCGGTCGGCTTCCCTTTGCATTCCTTGGAAGGGTCCTTCTCTCTACGCCTTGCTATTGGCAAGTTGATCGGGGGTGATTGGGGGTGAGGAGCCCCCAGCAAACTCTGTTGTTGGAGCTAGGGATCCTTTGGCTCTCAGGTCGAGTGAATGAGTCAACACGATGACCACGGCCAAACCTAGGATCTCGACCTCAGTGACTTCCTCTTCGAGGATGCCTCTTTACTTTCTAGTAGAGTGTCAAGGTTACTGGGGATGACTTGTGCCAGATTATGATCATTCCTGTGAAAGGAAGTTGTGGCCCTGAAGAGACGCGATTTTTGTCTAAGCCTCTTGGCTTTAACAAATACGTTTGGTTGGTCACGCTCGCCCCTACCAAAAGGAGGTCATGGTGCTGAGAAGATGTGGTTGACGATTAAGCTTTGAGACTATTGTTGCCAGGCTTTTGCTAGCCTAGACTATCGCCTGCATGTACCGCTGGCACTCGGTTCTATTAGAGGACGTCATAACTTTTATGCATCTGGTCCTAGTCAGCTGACCATCGTTGACTAATGGTGCTCTGTCCTTTGGGAGGAGGTCGCCGCATGCATGCTTGAAAGGTCCATAAGGTTTTGAGTTCAGCCGCGCATGGGCCGCTCTATGATCGGACCAAGGTTCAAATACGATCGTGTATGTGCCGCTCGGTACGGGACCGAGGTTTTGTAACGGGTGAATGGGTATACAACCGACTTATGAGTAATTTAGGTCGTATGATTTTATGCATTATTATGTAATCATTCGTATAAGAAGATAATATTACTATTCTATTAATGTAAACATGACTCAAGTAAGCGATATGGTGCATGCAAGACTTACCTTAATTTGGCGTAGAATAATCGTCAGCGAGTGAGTAGTGCTCTTGTGACTGGCTCATCGTAGCGAGTGTACAATTGGCATGCACCGCATCGAAGGGTTGTTAGGGCGCTTTGTAGGCACCTTGGCCTATAGCCCTTATGGTCCGTGGGATTTGGTCTTTGCCATGGATTAGTTGGGCAGTACATTGCTGTTTTGCTGGGTGGCCTACTGGCCAGTAGTTTGGGTCCCGTTGTTGGCTAATATTGCCTCGAGTGACCTGGACTGGTGCAGCACTTGGCTGGATGATATTTTCTGTAACGCAATGGGTGGTGGGCTGAGCCCGTTGAGCCCCATTGTGAGGATTGCCAAAACTTTTGCGAGGTTGACTGCTATGCAACTGGTCGATGACAGGCGTTGCAAAGGGATTGACCTGCTGACTGGTGCACTTTACTCTGGAGAATCGTCGAGGTCAAGGACAGCCCATGAGGAAGGGAACGGCCGCTCGAGCTGGTGGTCTCGTATCTGCAGCTTCTACTCTCTAAAAGATTGGGTTTGCCTCACTGGGCCGATAGGGTTAGAAGCTAGCGCCTCCTGGTGGCAATTGGGAGCGGCGTGGATTGTATCGCTCTGGGCCGTTATTTATGCTTCATGGCTCGACCGGCCTTGTGGCCAGATCCTGTCACTCGTGACAACCTAACTATGAGGTTGTCAAGTTATCGGATCTTCTGCAGATATTTGTATGCTTTGTTGGTTTAGGAGTTGGAGGGCTGAGGCCCTAGCTCAACATCATCGGTTGGATGTGTGAGGTCTGGAAGTGGGCGATGGTGCACATTTTGGGGCCAATTGTCCGCCAGCATATTTACTCGAGGAGATGTCATCGACATGGGGACATTCTAGGCCGGCATGATAGGATTCCCCTTCATGACTTCTTGACACTGCTCTTGGTAGAGTCTCAGAGAGGGGATCGACCTCTGTCGTCGTTGTCCATGGCCTCGAGAGCCTTAGTTCACAGCAGTCCAGCCCTTGGAGGCTTCAAGCCCACAGAGGCCCATTCTACGTTCCGGATCGATTGCGGCCGGACTAGTTATGGCCAAAATTGATCTGGGTGCTGGACTAGGACACAACTAGACTAGATCTCGACTTCAGATAATTTAGCAGCTAGATAGTATCTAGTTGTCAGACAGGGATGCGATCGGACTGAACCAAGGTGCCAGACTAGGATACGACTGGACTCGACCCGAGCACCGGACTGGATCTGGGCATCAAACGTAGCTCAAACGTGAGAGAAGCAACGTCGAACTAGCGGTACTCTGGATCATCAACCGTGAAGTTGGACTGATTCTGGAGCCAAGCTAGCACACAGCCAGACTGGATCCAGGTGCCAGACAGGTAGTGGCGGACTGGATCTAAGGCACTAGAGTTGATCCTAGTGCCGGATATGAATCTGGGCTACTGGATTGGATTTGGGGCACCGGATTAAGTCTGGGGTGCTAGACTGGGTCGTGGCTGAACACAGTTGTGGCCAAACCGTGTTGCAACTGAACCGAGTCGCGGCTGAACCTGGTCTGAGAGGCGTCTATATATGACGAAGAGGAGGTGGAGCGGGATGCGTTCATATAAGACGGATGGAACCGCATTTGGTGGACCAACGAGACATATTTGACGATGGCGATGACGATCGCCGGTGGAGGGTGGTCCAAGCATGGACGACAGTGCCGATCACAGTGATAGCCACCCTGCGACGATGCGGGTAGCAATACAAGCTCAGTCGAGGGTTTCCTCTTCGTCCTTCCACTGCACCTCACAATACACCAAGATTTCGGACGATTGCCTCAAGATTTCCATATGCAAACATAAGATCGGCATCCACAAAGATGAAAGAAGTATTTGCTTGCCTCAAAACAACAATATTATCAAACCAAGAAAAAATATATATATATTGCCGATTTGCATTCACAAAGTACACAACGTACAAGACGGCATTAAACAGTCTAGATGTGCATCTATGGGTATTTGAAGACCCCGAGGATACAAGGAGTCATCTATGCCTAGAACTCATCCAAGTGGCTACTCTAAGATGAAGGATCCCTTGGGGGATGGGGCATGGACCCCCGACCACCTCTGACCAGGTATCCAACTAACTCTGTGCGGAGGGAAGCTCCAGTGTTCCTCGAGTTTAAGAAACCAACGGGAAATTTGGGGTCCTCTAGGAAAGCGATCCTCTTACAGAAACGGATGTCCACTTGAAATCGCTTCTCTAGGGCAGGTGCCACCTCCTCGGGATGAAACTTGGCCCTCAACTCACCCTCGAGTGTCGCTATCCTTTCCATGGCCAAGGCATGAGCTCCAGAGAATTCCTATAGTCTAGCATCAGACTCCGATAGGGCTAGTCAAGGTAGTTGGCATGCGTTTGACTCTGCAACGCATCCCCAACAGCGACATTAACTCGTCGCTCCATCTCCTCTGTGGCATAGTCGGTTTGAGCATGTAACATGCGGGCAACTTCGTCTCCCTGCAAAAACAAAGACTCATCCAACCCGCGAGGCACCCTCGCAGGTTGACAAACGATAAAGAGGGGGTCAACCATGGAAAACATCTATCAGGCATCTGTGCAACTTTTTAATGAAACAGACATACCTCGTGAGAAGAACCAACGGACTCAAGTCCTAGAAGTGCCCTCAAAACACTGTGGGGTTCGAATGGTGGAACACCTAAATGGTGCCCTTCTTCGACCGCGACCCCGTTCACGGAATCCTCTTTGTCATTCTCTGTCAACATTCACCCATCACTGCTCCCCTCAGTTGAGGGCTTAGGGGAAGTGAAAGACGACACTCCTCGTGCTAGAGTGAGCAAAATCAAGTTATCGATCATGTTTCGATTAGCTATGGTGAAAGCAGAGAAGCCAATGGGAGTGAGTGGTGAATAGGTCAACAGGAGATGCCACTCTTAAATAGGTGAGTTCATAACCTAAAACGACGTCACGGTCAACACTGAAAGGTCAGGTCTCTTTGATGGGAAGCTATGTGTGTCCTCACCCGGGTAAAACTGCATGCAATGTCATAATGACAAATGTCACATCACATAATGGCACAGTATGTCGTTTGTCTATGACGATCAAGGACCCAGGGCACGAACGGTCCTGCAAGGACGATTGCCCTAACTCTACAAGGAGGCCCGGATACTAAAACAAACATGCTCGGCCAGCCGGCGATTGTAGGAAAGCGGAGAAGCACGTGGATAAAGAAATCATCAACACCTTTGCGAAAAGATTTTTGTTCATTAAGGAATCATGCTGTACAAACAATTGATATAAAGAAAGAAGAGCAAAATCAAAAATATAAAATATATTCCACCTAAGTCTGAGGGCCGGCTGGAGGACAAGACAGAGGGGGGCCCTCCTTGCCGACAAAGTCGACTAGGTTTGTTTGGCCCCGAGTAGCCATATTTCTTTGGTCAAGGATGCCAGTGGGGAATTCGGGGTCGAAGATTGAGATGATGCGCTGGCACAAACCAACACCCACTTGGACCCTTGCGCTTAGGACTGGCCCAACTCCTCCAAGCCGATCCGAGACGCAAGCTCCTCCTCGAGTTTGATGTTCTCACTTCACAGTGAAGCCAGGTCTTGCTTGGCCCCGGAGCTCTGCAACTCCCCCATGGCACCAGATAGCTAGAGCACAAGGTCCATGACGTGGTCCTGATATAGCTTGATCTCGGAGGAGGCAGCGTCTAGGCGGCCTTGCAGCTTCGCCACCACACTCTGGTGGACCCTCGTTTGTGTTAGCCGGCAGACCTTCTCCTCCAGCATTTGGATCCGGGATGTCCGCTCATACAAGCATGTCTGCAAAAACAACACCACCTCTTCGTCCTGCAAGCAAAACAAGGGAAAGGGGTTCAGCCCAGCTGTCCCCAACAAAGCATGAAAATTCGATACGACTCACCAAGGTGTAGGGCTCCCCAATCGTAGCGGCTCTCAAGGGCACCGTTGACGGAGGGACCTCGATAGCTGCCGTCTCATCACACCACCGGCCACCCTGACTTCCTATAGTTAGGCAATCTCGAAATCTAACCCGGTTGACACCCGAGGATGGCAAGTGGACACCAGCTCTGGATGGGCTTCCTCTTATTAGGCCTCAATCAGACCCTCAACTTCGGTTCCCACCGGTGTGTCAAAAGGATGAATAGAAAGCACTCCGGTGAGGGCACCGTGGCGTTAACCTTGAGGATAATGGCGTCTGGGGGAGACGGCGAGGTCTGGCACCCAATGCTCCTCATCCGCTCCACCATTGGAAGGCCCTCGGTGGTGGAAGATGGTGAGGAACACAGAGACGACGCAAATCTTTGCCGAGACGGACTGTAGGAAGGATGGCCAATGACTAGGGTCCCAGCCTTTCTTTTAAGCTGAGTCGGCAGGGGAGTGGTAGCCTTGACTATCTTGATCGAAGAAGGTGTGCCCCAACAAGCCAACGCGAGGGCGTCAGGTGATAGAAGGTGGTCCATTTGGAACTCCTCCAGATGGGCCTGAATCAACCCATCAACGGCCTGACGGACTCCACCTCCTCACATGAAGCCCTGCCAGATAGGATAGCTGGCACGTTACCCCGGACCTTAAACAAAGGACAATCACAAGAAATATTCATAAAAAAGAATCTGTCCTTCCAATTCTTGACATAATCAAGGATGGCCTCCTTAATGCAAAACTCGTGGGGGGACAGTGAGATCCAATCCTCGCTCTGTTGGAAGTAGAAGATAACCTTCACCGTTGTTGCTATTAGTGCCCTCCCCTAATTGCGAAGGAATATGCCCAAGGAGCACAAGTATTGAATGGTGCTCGGATGAAACCTCACCATTGAAACTCCCAGGGCCAGAAAAACATCGAACACCTCCTTCGGGATAGGAAAGCGAAGGCCACTTCGTAGGTGAGCCTTGTAGACGGTGATGAATCCCTTCGAAGGGGAGAAAGCCTTGTCATGCTCCCCTCGCACCACAAACAAAATCGACGACAGAATATTGTATTAAACGTACAGGGCCCCGATGTCACCGAGGTCAATGATGGAGCAAGTTTCGTCAACTTTGGGAGTCATGAAATCTGAGGAAAGTTAAGTTTCAGAAGGAGGAGGAGGAGGAAAGACTAAGAAGGTTTTAAATGAAGCCTTTTCTTTTATAATGATAGCCGCCATACGAATTCAAAATGGCGCCTCAAAATTGCACACTCATGATGCCCGCCACGTGTCAAAACCAGAGGGCGTGCATAACTTCCAAAGTTATCTAGTTGTCCAGCTAAGCATAACTTCCAAAGTTGTCCAGCTAGTCGAGGAGTGAGGAAATGGGGCAAAACCTTCCAGTTTGACCTCCTAGCCGCTTTGGTTGAAGTTGATCAACTACCATTCCGGCTCCGACCCACACTTCGGACTTCAGCCAATTGGTTTATGAAGCCGGTCAACTATCCACTCCGTCTTGTTTAACCAGACAACTTCCACTCTGGGTTCTAGCCATTCTATCAACTCAACCACCCGGTTTGAACCTGCAACTCTTCAAACAAATCCGGTGCAAAAAAGAGAGAGAGAGGAGAACACAATGGCTAAAGATGAAAAAGTGAAATGCGTAATATACGCAAAGACTGTTGCTAGTCCTTTTCATTAATCTCCCCTTTTTACAAGTTACAAAGCTCCTAGAGGCCAATATACAATAGAAAAATAATAATGATGAACAAAAAAGGGGGGAGAAATACATAAGGCGGTAGATCGGATGTAGAGGCCCCTTTCTGTTAAAGCGAACCCTCAAGCAGAAGAACAACACATCGAGACTAGAGGAAAAGCTTGATGTGAAGAAAGGCAGTCACGCACAGGTAGCCAAAAGATAAGAAGTGCCCAATCCCAGTCAGAGAAGGAGACACTAGTGGGACGGACACCAAAAGGGGATGACCAAAGCAGCCTCCTACACAAAAAGGAGTGACCAAAGCGGCCACCTATACGAAAAGGGGTAACCAAAGTGGATCAGAGTTATGTCCCAAGGGAACGCCATTAGAGAACGCAAACGGCCTCAGCTCTGAGTCGGTAGCTGAAACACCAAGCCTTGATGCTGCTTTTTACTCCCACACCATTTCACTAATTAAGGAGGGAGGTGATGCAAAGAAACATTGCGAGCCCTCCATTTATAGCACGTGGGGGAACCGACGGGTCGCTAAATGCGAGGGAACAACCATCCCAACAAATCTGGAGAGAATCAAAGAGTAGAGAAGTAACGCCAAAGAATAGTGAAAAAGGAAATCTGTAGAAAGCCTAGTAAGAAAGCGAAATGGAAAAGATAACACGGCACGTTACGTCCCATTATGAATATGCCTAGAAACAAAAATGCAAACCCCCAACATGAGGGGCTAGTGATGGGGACGCCTGAAATGGGCCGGTCCTAAAAGGCAGTCAGCCTAGGGGAAGTGCGTCCCACTTGCCCAGAGGATGGTCAGCGCCCTAGTTGACTAAAGATAATCCTCAGACGGCCGGATGCAGCCCAAATCGGATACAGCCCACGAACCTATTCCCACGCACGAGAAATTACCTGCCTTAATTGGTCGAGATTTGGACTATTTTTCCAAATCACGATCTTCCCTAGAAGGAAGTATTCGACTCAGCGTATCTCCCACAATGGAAACCCCAATGTTTACCGCATGCAGCATTTTCACAAGGAATGGATTCCTTCAACCGATCGCAGTTGCCCTAAATAGTGCCAGCATCCCCTCATCGAATGGAAGGAATCTTCTCCAAATAACAGGCAACTAACCTTGCTGCCCAAGTAGGGGTGAGGAGGTTCCATGGTTATAAAAAGCCCTCGAGACAGACTCTAAAAATAGGCCCTCTTTGGTGCTCAAACTGACACAAGTGATCCCACTCTCGAACGAGTTGACAAGCGCTGTCCTCTCTTCCCACTATTTACTCTCCGTCGACCCATTGTCCTCTAAAAGCCGCACTCTATGGCGCACCACTACAAAAGGCCGCTCTCCATGAACGTACCACTACCAAAAGTTACTCTCCATGAACGTACCATTACCAAAAGCCGCTCCACGCCAAGCACCGCCTCCGAGTCAGACTCATAAGTCCCCTTCCCCGCAACATTCCTAGTAAATTCTTTCTTTGCATTCTTCGTTTTGAAAAAATGATAACTGACTTAAGTATCAAAGGATAAACCGGGAGTGAGTACCGTTGTTTTTCTCTGACGTTTTGTCTTTTATTGTGGTGTGCAGGATTCTAGTCAGGGAGTATGGAGATCGGGTCCCATGTCCGTTCGAACCTGAGACCCAGTTGAACCTGAATCCGTCGATGACTCGGATCCGGGATACATCAATTTTATAAAATTTTACATGATATTTTACTATATGTTCTTAACATATTAAACTTTTAGCATTTTTTT
>JAODPA010067833.1:0-10426 GCA_025585075.1 Nepenthes mirabilis | reverse complement strand
GGAATGTCTAAACTTGGTGGCCAGTGTGCTTGTGGCTTTGATCTCATATTTTAGCAATTTGGATATTAGCTTGAGGGTGTTTTTCATTATGTGTGAATAAATGTATAGGCAAGAGTATGTTTTCAGGTCAATTATACCGTTGCTGGCCACATATTACTAGGATATTACAAAGTTTATTTTATTTGATTTGTCTTACGATATTTGGTGTAGGGTTGTCATCCGGTACTTGGCTAAATCCGTTTGACACCATTATTATTATATTTATGTGATTTTGTGGTAGGAAAGTGACAAGGTTGGTATGAAGCAAAATTAATGGTTTAAGAGACTAAACTTAGTAAATTGTGATGTGATAGATAATAAAATGTCAACACGTCAAAGCAGCGCTGGACCTAGTGAGGAGCAGGTTAAGGTGGTTGGTTACGAATGGTTCATAAATCAACAAGTCTCTAATTTCCTTGGGAGACCCAGATCTCACAAATGCTGAAATATGGATTCGTCGAATAAAGATAGTGTTTTTGTTCGGAAAATAGAGACCGGATAATTAAGAATCAAAAAGAGAATAGTGACAAATAATGAAACACACACCACAGAAAAATAAGAGGGAAAAGTGAGAATAGGAATACTGAGATATTTTACGTGAAAAATCCTTCCTAATTAAGAAAAAATCACGAGATACTTAGTTCATAAATAATTTCACTATATAAGTTTTCATTACAAAACCTTAGGTTACATAAACCTCACGAGGAAAGAATAGAGATAAAGAGCATAATTTCACTCACAATTTTTCTCCTTTTGCACTCTCACACACTTTAATGGCTTACAGCAAATATATATATAAATTATTTGACAACCACCTACAAAGGGTGTTGCATGCATGACAAAACCAGTCACCGTCAACAATATAAAGCTGCTCTGCAAGTCATCAACTCTGCACAAACGGCGCCTAATCTACGGAGATCGCACATGCTCTGTAATAGTCAATCTTCTGAGCTGGCGTGCTTGGTCATTTCCAGCTCCCTTGCAGATGTCAGCCTTTATCAGAGATATCTGTCCTAAACGAGTCCTCGGTCCTTAACAGACACCTTGGCCTTTATCGAAGTCCTTGAGCCATTACAAAGACTTTGGTCTTTTATCTATCCAAAGTTCTCGTGCGATTTCTGCGCTCAGGTCCTCGGGCCAAACTGTGCACAGAGACCTCGGCCGTTTCCACGCAACTAGCAAATTCTGCGTGCCTCCGTTGATCAGGCCATTTTACCTGTTGACGGGTCATTTTACCTTCAACCGGTCAACCTCCATTGATCAGCTTCAGCTGTTTGGTCTTCTCGCACGAGAGTGACCTTATACCCTAACAAAGCCCCCCTCATGGCCGTGGGGGAACCAAATTCGATAAACCAGCTAAATTACAACATACTTCAAGTTTTTTCCATTGGCAGAACCTTGATCATCATGTCTAACTCATTTTCCTCCATTTAAACTTTTTTAAGTGACAACAGTCCAACATCAGTAACATCTTTTACCTAATGATATTGAATATCAATATATTTTAATTTCGAGCGGAATGATGAGTTTCTATAAAGATGAATAGTATTTTGGCTATCACAAAGTACCTTGTACTTCTCTTGTTTGAAACCTAATTCTTGGATGAACTTTTTTATCCACAGCACTTCTTTGCTGGCCTCAATTACTGTAATGAATTCTACCTCTGTCGTTGAAAGGGCAATACACTTCTGTAACTTTGATTGGTAAGAGACTACTCCTCCGGTAAACTTGACTAAATATCTCAATATGGACTTTCTAGAATCAACATCACCTGCTATGTAGGCATCCGTGTATCCGACCAGATGAGGCTTATTATTTTTAAAGCACAGGCACAACTTAGAAACCCCTCAAAGATATATCATTATCGATCTCACCACAGAACGGTAGACTCTTTCTGGATTTGACAAAAATCAACTAACTGTGTCGACAGCATGTGCAATGTCCGGCCTCGTGCATACTGCCTCGAATATCAATCTTCCTACGGCCGAAGAGTAGGGTATACTCCTCATGTTGGTTTTCTCAGCATCTGAGGTCGGATACTGTTTATTACTCGACCTGAAATGATTTGTCAATGGTGTGCTTACTGGTTTGGACTTGTCTAGGTTAAACCGTTGGAGAACCTTCTCAATGCAGCTCTCTTGAGATAGCCATAATTTCTTATTCTTGCGGTCGCGAGATATCCTGATACCCAGGATCTATTTCGCCATCTCCAAGTCCTTCATAGCAAATGAGTACCCAAGCTGCTTCTTTAGTTCCTTTATCCGAATACTATTTTGTCCAATTACCAGCATGTCATCCACATAAATGAGGAGAATGATAAAATTATCCTTGGAGAATTTCTGCACAAAGACATAGTTGTCAGAAGTAATCTTTCGGTATCCTTAATCGATCATGACAGATTCAAATTTCTAGTACCACTATCTTGGAGCCTATTGTAGTCCGTACAGGCTTTTCCTTAAACGATATACCAAATGTTCCTTCCTCTTAATCTAGAAACCCTCTATTTATTCTATGAAAATTTCTTCCTCAAGGTTACCATGAAGAAATACCGCCCGGACATCTAACTGCTCTACCTCCGAATTCAGAGTAGCAGCCAAACCGAGCACCATTCTTACTGAGGGTATTTTTACAACTGGGGTAAATATTTCATTGAAATCGACCCATTTTCGCTGGTTGAATCATTTTACCACCAGTCTCACCTTGTACCTTGGTTTCAAGGTACTCTCATCCGTCTACAAACAAAATACCCTTTTATTCTTAAGTGCTCGTTTTTCCTTTGGCAATTCAGCCAACTCAAATGTATGGTTCTCATACAGTGAATCGATCTCATTTTACATGATTTTCATCCATTTATCCTTATGCTCACTCTTTACTGCCACTTCAATGGTCTTGAGCTCACCTCTATCAATGAGTAGAACATACTCAATTGTCGACAGTCGGACGGATGGTCATCTGCCCCTTACAGATCGTCGGACAATAACTCTCTCGGCCAGTTGAGGAGTAACAATATTCACGTCTTCATTAGGAGTTATAACTTCTTCTACACCATTCATCTCGGTCACACCAGGACCCTCATTGCAAGGTGGTACCAGTCGAACAATATCAGCAATCCTCTTGTCCGTCCGACCGGTGTCAGATAATGCCTTTTTTCCTTTACCAATATTTTTAATAGTCTCCTCTTTAATAAAAATAACATCCCGTGATTGGACAAGCTTCTTCTCTTCTGGGTTATAAAGTCTGAAATCATAGGTTATCTTTTCTGTAACTCAGGAAGATGCACTGTTTCGTCTTCGACTCCAACTTAGTCCTCTCGTCCTTGGAAATGTGTACAAAAGTCTTATTCCTGAATACCCGAAGATGATCGTAAGATGGCTCCTTTCCAGACCATAGCTTCTCTGGGACTTTACAATTTAATGACTTATTAGGCGACCTATTGATAATATAAGCCACTGTCCTCAGAATTTCAACCCAAAAAGATCCTGGAAGCTTTACTTTGGACAATAGGCACCCTTTCTAACAATGTGCGGTTCATCCGCTGAACCATGCCATTCAACTATGGTGTCTTTGGTGGCATTTTCTGATACTGAATACCATTAGACCGATAGTAGGCATCAAATGTCCCAATATATTATCCACCATTATTGCTCCGAATGCACTTCAACTTTTTTCTAATCTCACGTTTAATTAGAGTATGAAAATGTTCAAATATTCTGTGGACTTGATCCTTAGATTAGAGTAGGTACACCCATAGCTTCCTTGAATAATCATCTATGAACGATGCAAAGTACCGTGCCCCTCCGAATGATTTCTCCTTAAATGGTCCACATACGTCGGTATGTACCAAATCGAGCAGTTCAGCCCTTTTGAAAGACGAGTCTCCTCGAAAAGAGACTCTTCTCTACTTTTTCACCATACAGTGAGGATATATCATCAACTCTGCTTCCTTATTGTTTGGTTTGAGGCCCTTCTTGGTGAGATAATATAATCTTTTTTTACTCATGTGGCCTAACCGGCGGTCCCACAGTTCGAAGGTCTTCACGCTACTAGCAGCGTTGACCTCTCCTGCTTTAGCAGCGTCCTGCAACACTTAAAGGCCCGATGTTTTTCTCTATCGAGTAACTACCAGAGACCCTCTGGTTAGTTTATATGTCCAATCACAGAAAATGTTACAAAAATCAGCATCATCAATTCTTTCTGTTTAGATAATATTCATCTGAATGTCAGAAACATATCGGACGTTTCTCAAAATTAGTCAAGTTTCATTGTTGGTGATAAGAGACACATCACTGCAGCCAACAACTCTGGATGTCTCTATATTTTTCATCTTCAACACTTTAAAGCCACATGAAGTGTAAGATGTAAAGAGCCCTCTGCGAGATGTGACGTGGATGGATGCACCAGTATCTACTACTCGGTCTATCTCCGGCTCAGCTAAATTAATAACGTCATCCACTTTACAAGTCAAAAGAAGATCACCTCCTGTAACAATAGAGATCGAGGCCTTTTACTCACTCCGTCCATCTTCACCTTTCTCCTTTTTTACGTTCTCACGCTTTTATTTGTAATAGTATTTCTTATTGTGGCCATTTTTACCACAATTATGACACTCATTGTTTTAAAACCTTGAGTGGGACTTACTCTGACCATTTTCTCTAAATTTTGGACTGCAACCTTTACTCCTTTCATGTAACTCTGTCACGAGTATGTCGGAGTGTGCAGAGGTGGTGGTCTATTGCAACCATCTTGACTCACTCATGAGTAGAAAAACAATCACTTTATCCAACCTAAGCGTATCCTTTCCGAATAGCAGTGTCATGACGATATGGTCGTACGAGGCTACCAATGAAGCCAACAGCACCAACACCTTGTCTTCCTCCTTGAACTCCTCATCAAATGCTGACATTTGCGTTAAAATTCGGTTAAATTCATCCAAGTGTTTATCAAAACTTTGTCCTTCAGATAATCAAGGGCCGTACAATTGCTTCTTCACATGAAGCCTTGTTATAAGAGATTTAGACTTGTATCGACTTTCAAATTTCTTCCAGAGATCCATTGGGTCAGTAATGCCAATGACCTCCTAAAGGGTATTATCCATAAGACACAATTTAATAATGTAGTTTATAAGATCCCTCTTATCTTATCATTCTTCCTCCATCAGATTCCCCAGATTTTCTTCCCTCCTCTAAAGAGCTTTCACCGTTCTTTCCTGGGTCAAAATATTTTTCACTCTTTCCTATAAAAGG
This sequence comes from Nepenthes mirabilis, assembly GCA_025585075.1. NCBI lineage: Eukaryota > Viridiplantae > Streptophyta > Magnoliopsida > Caryophyllales > Nepenthaceae > Nepenthes > Nepenthes mirabilis. The sequence goes on along the minus strand of JAODPA010067833.1, from coordinate 5,144 downwards.
ATAAAATTACTTTACCAATTGAGCTACCTCACACTGAATGACAGGTTCTTCGATGACGACGCAATAAGATCGAAGGTTCATAAGTTGTCCCTGATACCACTTGTTGAAAAAATGAAACTCAGACAATCAAGAACCGAGAAGAGAAGAGTGACAAACAACAAGACACACCATAGAAAAATGAGAGGAAAAGTGAGAATAGGAACACTGAGATTTTTTATGTGAAAAATCCTTCTTAATTAAGAAAAAAATTACGAGACACTTAATCTATAAATAATTTTACTAAATTTTTTGTTACAAAAATCGTAGGTTACACAAACCGAGAGAGTATAGACAAAGAGCACGATTTCACTCATAGTTTTTCTCTTTTCACACTCTCACACACTTTAATGGCTTACATCATACATATATATAAATTGTTTGGCAACCACTTATAAAAGGTGTTGAATGCATGATAAAATCTGTCACCATCAACAATGTAAGGCTGCTCTACAAGTCATCATACTCTACACAGATGGCGCCTACTCTGTAGAGATTGTGCCTACTTACCATAGATCTTGCCTAATCACCAGGGATTGCGCATGTTCTATAGTAGTCAATCTCCTGAGCTAGCGTGCTTGGTCATTTCCAGCTCTCTTGCAAACGTCAGCCTTTATCAGAGACATTGGTCCTAAACAAGTCCTTGGTCCTTAACAAACACCTCGGTCTTTATCGAAGTCCTCGGGCCATTACAGAAGCTTTAATCTTTTATCTGCCAAAAGTCCTCCTGCGCTTTCTGCGCTCAGGTCCTCGGGCCAAACTATGTACAAGTCTTTGAGCCAAACCGTGTACAGAGACCTCGGTTATTTCCACGCAATCGATAAATTTTGCGCGCCTTCAATCGGTCAACAGTATGTTGACTAGAATTCATAATTAACCGGTTAACTTGTTAACCGGCCATTTTACCTTTAGCAAGTCAACTTCTGTAGACCAGCTTCTACTCTTTGGTCATCCCACACGGGAGTAATCTTATATCCCAAGAAAGAATAAAATTATTTTACTTATTGAATTACTCTACATTAAATGGCAGGTTTTTCGATGATGACACCATAAGATTGAAGGTTCACAAGTTGTGTCAGATACCATTTGTTAGATAAATGGAGATCGGAGTGTCAAGAACCGAGAAGAGAAGAGTGAAAAATAACAACACACACACCACAGAAAAATGAAAAGCAAAATGTGAGAACAGGAATATTGAAAATTTTTACATGAAAAATATTTTTCTACTAAAAAAAAGGCCACGGGACACTTAGTCTACAAATAATTTCATTATGTAAGTTTTCGGTTACAGAAACCCTAGGTTACTCAAACCCCACGAGGAGAGAGTAGAGAAAAAGAAAACAATTTCACTCATAGTTTTTCTCTTTTCACACTCTCACACAATTGTCCCAAAGAAAATAAAAGTAAAGTTTGGTGCGTATAAAATGGATAAGATGGCTGACCATTGGTTGAGTATAAAGAAAAGATTTTTGGACTTACAAAATTAGAAAATTCCATGGGACGTATTTTTGGAAGCGTTCTTAGATAGGAATTTCCAGACAAACCTCCAAAAGTAGAAGGAGAACAAATTTGAATGGTTGAGACGAGATTGATATGGTATGAAATTTATTGAATTGATATGATTTGCCCTATACTTGGTCAAACCTTGCTCTTTGAGGAAGAGTGGAAAAGCAAAAATTTTGAAAAACAAAAACAGGCTAAGGAGGTTAAAACTTACGATAAGAATGATCTCAGAAGAAATCAAAATCCCATGATAAAGGAATGGAAAATGTTGTGGAGATTCAAAGAGCACCGGGCAAACCACAATAATCTAAATCGGTATACATCCTTTGTGAAAAATTCCATGGATGACAATTGTGCTACAAGCAATCTATGGCTATTTAATTATGGACAATTTAGCCGTGTGATCAACGGGTGTCCCACCCACTAAGGCAAACTAATAAGTAGTCGAGTGCTTCATGGATAGTTTATGTGGTGATAGCCAAGGATGCAAATATATTGCCTTCAACATTAGAAGGTAAACTACTAATTTTTGTGGTTTTAGCTCGTGTGTTAGTACATACAAGGTCTACATATTTATTCGTATCTCCTAAATTTATATGCTATTTACTTTCACCACCTATGATTATGAATTATGCTTTATTGGTATCTATGCTTATGGATAAATCATTGATTACTGATATTAGATGTCAAGGTGTATAGTTTGAATGCTTAGGTTTGTGTTGGCATTAGATATGATTTTCTTAGACATGTAGATTTTGAGTTGATTTCAAATCTTAAATGGTTAGCGTACTATCATAATAGTGTGGACTATTTTTTACGAGGGTGTGTGTTTTTTATTTTGGGTGTGAATAGTTCTATCAAATTTCTGCTTTATTTGCGTGCCATTTAACAAAAGGCAAGTGTGAAGCATAGCTGGTCTATATTTCAAAAGACTTACTTAGATTAACGCCAACTTGGAATTTGAATTCATAATTAGATCTGTATAGATTTCTAAGATTTTGTATAGAATGGCTCCTTTCGAGTTAAATATGTTACAAAAACAATTCTAAGAACTTTTCGATAAGGGTTTTATTCAACTGAGTGTGTCATCATGGGTACACTGGTTCTATTTGGATGAAGAGGGTTTTAGTCGATCATTATAGCTTGAGAATTAAGAAGGAAAATGTGGCCAAAATGACTTTTCAAATGAGATATGATCTTCACAAATTTCTTATGATGTCATTTAGGTTAACAAATATCCTTATAACGTTCATAGATTTGATAAACCATATATTTTAACCTCACCGAAATCGATTGATTGTAATTTTTATTGATAATGTTTTTATTTATTTGAGAAGTTATGAAAAGTATGAGTTCTACGTAAGGATTACTCTACTAATGCTGAGGAAAAGATTGTTGAACGTTGAGTTAAAAAAATGTAAGATTTTGGTCGAGGAAGTGGTTTTCTAGGCTACAATTATCAGCAGAGGGCGTTTTAGTGGACCAAAAGAAGGTTGTAGTAGTAAAGAGTTGGAGTCACCTACAAATGTAATGAAAGTGCAAAATTTTATCAGTTTGGCCAAGTATTATTGAAAATTTGTTGAAATCCTCTTGAGGATAGCAGTGTCATTGACTCAATACAAAAAAGGGTAGCATTCCAATAGGATAATAATTGTGAAAGAGGTTTTTAAGATTTGAAAAACCATTCGATGGCAGTCCTAGTCTATTCTGAAAAGATTCGGAGGCTATGTCATTTATTATAGTACTTCTGAGAGATGTTTGGGTTGCATGTTGATTCATTGTGGCAGGGCAATTGCCAAAAGATCAAGTCATTTCAAGGTTTATGAAGTAAATTACCCTGCCTTGGGCTTGAAGTTCGCAATTGTAGTCTTTGTATTGAATATATGGAGGATTTAGGTGTATAGAACAATTTAGGGTGTACATAGAGTATAAGAACTTGAAATATTTAGAAAATTAAACATGAGAGAAAAATAATGGCTGATCTTATTAAAGTATTATAATTGTCTGTTATTAGCCCAAAAAAGAAGATGTGGCACAAGAATTTGAAATATTTGTCCACTCAAAAGAAATTGAACATGAGACAAAGATGGTGGTTGGTCCTATTGAAATATTATAATTGTAAAATCAATTATCGATCAAAAAAAGAAAATATGGTAATAGATACGCTGAGTAATAGGTTAGCTAGTTCAATGTCTTGTCATGTGATTAAGGAAATAAAGATATTGGAGGACATGAAGAAATATATAATATTATATTATACTCTCAAGATATGCACATGATCTTATTGTATTTTTAGATATAATTAAAGACTTATGAAAAGATTATGAAACAATAAATAGATTATCTATTTTTTGTTAATGTAACTGAGGCATTGAGTTGAGAGTCAAGAGCTAATTTTACCATTTTGGATGATAGATTTTTGAGATATTAAGATCATATTTGTGTGCCTAACTTTGAGTAGTTGAGGAAGAGATCTTAAATGAAACCCATCAATTTAAGTATAAGATCTACCCAAAGATCAATAAGATTTACCAATATTTGAGATGGATATTTTGGTAGAAAAATATGAAAAAAAAAATCCCAATATTTGTAGTAAGACATATTATATGTTAACAAGTAAAGCCGAATACAAGAAGCCACTAAATCTTTTCCAACCTATACTTGCTCCAAATTAGAAATACGAGGACATAACTCTGAATTTTATAATGGTTTCATCACCATCAAGGAAGGATGATGTAGGGTGGGTGATCATAGATCATTTCACAAAATCAACATAGTTTATTACCTTAGGATAATGTTTTCAATAAATCATTTGGCGAGATAATATATCAATAATGTTGTTAGACTTCATGGTATTTCAGCTTCAATTGTACTAGATTGTGACTCGATGCTTGTTTCTTAATTTTTTTGTAAAGTTTCAATGGAAGTTAGGTACCAAATTATAATATAGTATGGTGTATCATTCATAAATTCACTGAAAATCAAAGGGGATGATTCAAATTTTGGAAGACAAGTTGTTAGTATATGTTATTGAGATGAAAGTAAGTTAGGATGACTTTGTATTATTAATTGAGTTTGCCTACAAAATAGTTATAGGACAAGTATCGGCATAACACCTTCGAATTACTTTATAAAAAAAATGTCAATCCCTAATTTCTTATCGGGAGATTAAAAATCAAGGACTATTGAGACAAGAGGTAATTTAAGAAACATTAAAAAGATTTAATTGATCTAAAATCAGCTCCAAGTTACTCAATGCCAATAGAAAAGTTATATGAGCCGTAGGAGATTTGCTTTCAAGTTTTGAAGTTAGTGACTACGGATTTTTATATGTTCCTCCATCCAAGAAAGTTTTAAGGTTTGGAATTAAAGAAAAAGTTGAAGGTGAAGTTCATTTAACTAATCTTAATTCTAGAAAAAATTTAAAAAATGATTTATAGATTAACCTAACCTTCAAATTTGATATATTTTTATAATGTTATTCATGTCTTGACACTTTATAAGTGTATCTACCACCTTTTACATGTATTTAAGCAGGAACCTGTACAAATTATTGAAGACATGATGTTCTTTTTGTTCTATTTCTTGTTTAAAAGCTCAAGCAT
>JAODPA010067832.1:0-10426 GCA_025585075.1 Nepenthes mirabilis | reverse complement strand
ATTCAAGTAAATTTAAGTCCAAATTTCATAATAAAACTATCAAATTATATTCTAATTTTTAATCCATGTGGACAAATTAAGAAAAATAATTTAACAATTTATCCTAACTAATCAATGTAATATAATTGATGCGTCCTGAAACAAAACTTCGAACAGGTTCCGTCAAGTCGATCGTTGAATCAGGCTCCGTTCACTGAGTTTGGATCTTGCATACCACTATAACAAATAAGATGTCAAGTGCCGGTGGAATGTTATCCCACCGAAAACACTCCGACGCTCAAGTCAGAAAATAACCTTCGAATAATAAGAAGGTTAGGGTGAAAATGATAAATAACGGCAAAGGTAAATAGCATTTGTGGTTGGGGTTTTGCTCTCATTGTGAGAGGATTTCTGTGGCTCGAAAAGAGCTCTGACTTCTGGCACTGTATTCACAAGAAATATAGTGAAAGAGAGCGTTGTTCATCGAAAGCGTGAGAGCTTTGCCATAGAGAGAGAGCATAACGATGAAGGTGAATGCCAATATTATGAGCGTTTATGCCCAAAGTTAAAAGCGTGTCCTAAAGTAAGGTCTCCATGGGCTTTTATAGATAAAATGTTAGGCGACCTTCCTTGGGCAGGAAGGCTTCATTCTCACGCTCTGCTAGGATGGCTTCCTTTTTTGGCGTGAAGCTTTAATGGCAGTAATGGCTCCTTGGGTGGATTACCTTCCTTTTGCATTTTCTAACTGCTAGGATTTGCTGCAGACAAGGGAGAGAAGTTAACGCTTTCCTCGCAAGATGTGCGCTGAATTTGCTGGTGACCGTTACTATGAAGATTGCCTTTTAGGAGAGCACGAAATCAAGAGAGAAGACCGTTGCTGATCGTGGACGGAAGTGTGGGCCAAACTGGGCATGGCCCACACGAGGCCGGCTCTTGTGGCCGGCCAACTACGGCGCTTCTGGTTAACAGAATAGTTGACCGTTTCCTTGAACCAATCGTCTGCCCTACTGCCAGGCGTGATCAATCTCTTTGGTCTTTCGTCCGGTCAACGGTCTGCATTGGCCGTCCGAGCGCAAATATGGGCCTTCGTGGATTTGGGCCGTCTCTAGCCTCCAATGCTGGTGGTCTGAATTCTGACCGTCCATATGTTTATGATGGGTCACGTGATTCGATGTCCGCCAAGATCCACTGTTCTGGATAAGGAAGAATTGACCGGAACCGTTGACCGCCTAAAACAAAATCTGGTGAGTTCTTGTATGGGGAATTGACCGGATTCGCTGACCATCTAGTCCAAAATCCGATAAACTGCTAAAGGAGATGTTGACCGGATTCGTTTACTGTCCAGGCCAAAATCCGAAGAACTGCTGAAGAAAATGTTGACCGGCTTCATTGACCGTCCAGGTCAAAATCCGGAGAACTGCTGAAGGAAATATTGACCGGCTTTGTTGACCGTCCAGGCCAAAATCCGAAGAACTTGTGGGAGTTGGAGCGACACGCCATTATCAGCCGTTTTGTTGAACGAAAAGATGGCCACATGTTTGCACGCAGTGAATTGAAGATCACGATAATTAATGCGCCAAACGATCTGATTCGATTGAGTCCGTTCAGGAAACGCCACGCGGCAGCCATGATAATGCACATTTACGAGAAGATTATTCTAACCGGCGTTCACACCGCCCTTCAAGTTGTCCGTCCTTTTCACTTTTAAATTTTCCACACTTTCCTTTGTCTTCCTTTCTTGAAAATTTTGTATATGTTGTGCTTTCCTCCTTCTATTCCTATGGCTTCTATTCTTAAAATCGCTTCCGATCTTAGGAAAATCGACGTGAAAGAGTTGTACATGGAGTACAACATTCCAAAGAAGATAGCCTTTAGAGTCCCTGTTAAGGAAGACAGGGACTGCATGCCGCCAGAGGGCTTTGTTACCATCTATGAGGCCCACTTCAGGAGTGGCCAGCGTGTTCCAATCCCTGGTGAATTGCTAGAGATTTTTACTGCCCTCCTGGTCCCCATCACACAGTTTCATACGAACGTCGTACGGTACCTGAGCACCTTCTGTATATTCCTTTGTCAGCACACGAAGCGGCTGACAATGGCGATTGTTAGGGTGCTTTTCAAGTTTAACCAAGGAGCAGAGTAGACAAGTCTTGGCTGTTGGCTAGGGAATGAGGCAAGGTGCCCAAAATTTACACCGGGACTCCTGCTAATGAATAGATGAAGTCCTTAGAGTGGTTGTTCAAGCTAGTGGACAACCACCTTAGGGAGTTTCGGAGAGATCACTTAGTCTCTCGTGATGAGGCCAAGAAAGCCAAGTGGAGACCTCCCTCTTCTGAACAGAAAATGGTTAAGCCTTCTAAGAAGAGGTAGGCTGAGGCTCTTGTGATCAAGGAGCCATCCAGCGAGGGGTCTCCCGCGAGTCCAGTAGTGAAGGAGACGACGACAGCTGCAGCAGTGAGGCCTTCATCATCCTCCGACCCCGATCCAGGAAGTGTTCTAGCTTGTCAGCTTGCCGGAGTAGGAGACAACTTTGGCGTATGCGGCAAAAAGTTCGCCATTGAGGTTTATAGGGCTAGACTGCGCTCTGCCACCAACTGCGTCATGCTAGCCCTACTGTAGCCAGGACATCGGGTGCCATTAGAGCCCCCTACGGAACCCACAGCGGAGCGGGTTGCTATTCCAAAGGAGGAGACACCAACTGCGGAACCCAATGAGGTGCCTGCTGAGCCTCCTACTATGCCGGTTGTCGCGTTGTCTGAGGAGCCCACCTCTGGAGAGCTTCAAAAAGCTCAAGGAGCGCCAACTGCCGGAGAGCTTCAATCTGTGGTTGATGTTACAGTGTAGATTACGTAGGAGGCCGTTGCCGAAGAACCAGCCCAAGCCATGGAAAGGCCGGAGGATCCCATCACTGGAGAGCCAGTGGGGTCGAAGGATCTCATGGCAGAACTACCGGAGGAGTCCGCGGCGGAGGCCACTGCTAGACCTGCTCTAGAGGGTTCCACTTCTAGTCCGCCGCCAGAGCCAAGGTCTCGTGTCAGATCAGAACTGCTAGTGCGCAGGATTTGGTAGGTAAGCTTTTGCGACTTGTTTTTCTCCTTCAAGTTTACCGTTGTTGAGATTTACTGTTTTCGCAGACGAAAAAGGTCACAGACGCAATTGTTAAGGCGCTTGGCCAGCAAGACCGGGCGATCTTTGATAGAGATAGGGTGATTGCCTGACTCGAAGAGGAATTGGAGGCGCTGAAAGCGGAGCACCGGGAAGACGCAGTTGCCCTAGGGTATGTGTTGGCCAATCTGGAGGTGGAGAACGCCAAGCTGAAGGAGGAGAATGCCAGTTTAAGAGAGGCCGTGGTGACTGGTTTGGTGGAAGAGAATGATGAGCTGCTTGAATGATCAGGGTTTAGTTACGACAAAGTGAAGACCCGACCCACTTAGGAGCAGTCTAGGTAGCTTGCATAGCCCTGCAATCATACAAAGAAAACATACAAATACGCATACATATAGAACATAAAAAGAAATAACCATACAACACAGTACACATGAGAAATACTTCTTTTATTGATTGGAAACAGCAGGTATATACAATTACAAACATACACATGGATGACCTACTGGACCATTACTGGAAGTAGCGTTTAAGGTGGGTCACGTTCCACGTCCGTGGAACCAACTTGTCGTCCTGGGTTCGGAATTTGTATGCTCCGTTCCGCAGAATGGCGGAGACTAAGAAGGGCCCTTCCCAATTTGGGAAAAGTTTATTCCGGTTGACAATCTTGCCCGTGGCCTCGATGCTCCACAAGACCAAGTCCCCATTGTTGAATTGCCGCACTTTTACCTTTTTGTTGTAATAGTGCGCAATTCGTTGTTGGTAGGCTACGGTTCGCATTCTGGCGCCATTACGGCTTCCTCTGGAAAGTCTAGGTGCTCCCGGATTTTCTAGGAGTTGCCTACCAGGTCAAAGAATTCGACCCTTAATCTAGGAAGTCCGATCTCGACCGAAATTACTACTTCAATCTTGCATCAGAGATTGAAGGGTGTCCGCGAGTTGGCTCCTTTGGAGTCATCCGATATGACCAGATGACGGAGGGTAACTCGTCCACCCGAATCCCCCGGCATCCTCCAACTTGGTCTTGAGACTATGGAGTAACGTGCGGTTTGTAACCTCCATCTGTCTATTCGCTTGCGGGTATGCCACCGAAGTGTGGATCAATCTGACGCCTAAACTAGTGCAATAATTGGTGAAACGCTTTCTCGATAATTGGGTTCCGTTATCAGTGACGACCACCTCAGGAATGCCAAACCTGCTGACTATATTTTGTTAGACGAATTCGATAGCGTTGTGCCCTGTGATCTTCGCAAGCGGGATGGCTTCAACCCATTTAGTGAAGTAGTTGATACCAGCGATAATAAACTTTCTATGCCCTACTGCAATGGGAAACGGGCCGAGGATATCAAGCCCCCATTGTGCGAAGGGCAAAGGAGCCTGGAGGGATTTCAACTCAGCGGGTGGCTGGCGGTGAAGATTGCCGTGAAGCTGGCAGTTCTCATACCACTTTATGAACTCGAGCGCATCCTTCTTCATTGTCAGTCAGTAGTAACCCTGACGCATGATCTTAAATGCTAAATTCTTGTCACAAATATGCAATCAGCAAATCCCGAGATGGACTTCACCAAGGGCATAGTCGGCCACCTCAGGTGTACGGCATCAAAGGTACGGAGTTGAGTAACCACGGTGATATAGCCGTCCATTGACCATGGTGTATCAGCCGGTCGTCTTCTTAACTTGCTTGGCTTCGTCTACGTCTTCTGGGAGTGCTCCGTCCATTACGTATCTCTGGTATGGTGTCATCCAATTTTCTGCCTCGGAGATTTACATTGCTTCCTATTCCTCTGTGCTGGGAGCGTTCAGAATCTCCCGCATGTCCCTCAAGTACAGCCCTAGGATTTCAGCCGCTGCCACTCTAGCCAATTGGTCAGCCTTCCAGTTCTCAACTCTGGGAACGTAGACTAGGGTTAGCTTGTTGAACCTCCAGGTGGTTTCCTTTACCTTGGCCAAATATTCGACGAAGTGAGGGTTGCACGCCTCAAAGCTTCCGTTAACTTGATTGATAACTAGCTCAGAGTCGCTGTAAACGATTAATCGCTTTGTCGAGCAGTCTTTGGCCAGCCTTAACCCAGCCAACAGGGCACCGTATTCGGCAATGTTATTGGTCGCTGAAAAGTCAAGTCTGAGCGAGTACTTCACTTCAAACCCATCTGGGGTCTTCAATACCACTCCGACTCCACTGTCTGAGTCTGTAAATGATCCATCCACATTTAGGAACCATTCCGGCTCTTGCCCGTGCTATACCACATCCTTAGTGGTATGTTCCCTAAGAATTGATGTCGTAGTCTCGACGATGAAGTCTGCCAGAACCTATCCTTTAATGGCGGGTTTGGGCCAAAATTCAATATCAAACTCTCCCAATTCAATAGTCCACTTTACCAATCGTCCGAAAACGTTGAGTTTCTGGAGAATGCTTTTCAGAGGCTAGTCGGTGAGAACAATCACGCAGTGAGCCTGGAAGTAAGGTCTCAACTTTCTGGTAGAGAAGATCAGTGTCAAGGCTAACTTTTCTGTGCGTTGGTAACGCATCTTTGGGCCGGTCAACATTTTGCTCACGTAGTAGACCAACCGTTAGAAATCAGAGTCCTACCGTACGAAGACGGAGCTGAATGCCCCTCTGACACCGCTAGGTAAAGGTATAGCTCCTCCCCGTCATTGGGTGACGTTAGCAACGGTGGACTGGCCAGGTATCGCGTCAATTCGTCAAAAGCTGTTTGGCACTCTACCGTCCACTGGAATTTATTTGCTTTTGTACCCCTTAGTACCTTAAAGAAAGGCTTGTACTCGTCCCCCGACTTAGCCAAGAAACGAGACAAGGCTACTAATCGTCCGGTTAGCCGATGGACATCCTTGATGGACCGCGGCGGAGCCATGTCTGCAAGGGCCTTGATCTTCTCCGGGTTTGCCTCGATCCCTCGTTAGAAGATAATGAAACACAATAATTTTCCTGAGAATACTCCGAAGACGTACTTAGCCAAATTCAGCTTCATTTGATGCACACGAAGTATCCCAAATGACTCAGCTAGATCACGAATATGGTAATTTGTGGTCTTACTTTTAACGAGTATGTCGTCGACGTATACCTCCATATTGCGGCCAATCTGCTTTTCAAATATCTTGTTCACAAACCGTTGGTAAGTGGTCTCCGCGTTCTTCAGACCAAAGGACATGACCTTATGACAATAGGTACCTTGATCCGTCATGAACGTGGTGTGCTCCTCATCCTCTAAGCTCATCCAGATCTTATTGTAACCCGAGTATGCGTCCATGAAGCGCAACAGCTCGTGTTCGAATGTAAAGTCCACCAACAAGTCGATCCTGGACAGAGGGAAGCTGTTTTTGGGTAGGCTTTGTTAACGTCGATGAAATCAACGCACATTCGTCATTTCCCATTGCCCTTCTTTACCAGGATGATGTTGGAAAACCAATCTGGGTATTGGACTTCCCTAACAAAACCGGCGTCCAACAGCTTTTTCACCTCTTCCCGGATGGCGATCAGTTTCTCCACTGAGTGATTTCTCCGCTTCTACCTAATGGGTTTGCGGCCGAGATCGAGGCCCAACTCGTGGACCATTACTCTAATCGGAATCGCAGGCATGTCAGTAGGAGTCCATGCGAAGATGTCTGCGTTCTGTCACAAGAACGTAATCAGCTCCTCGCGCAATGCCCCGACGAGTAAGCCGCCGATCTATACACAATTTTTCGGATCTTTCGAGTTCAGTGGACCATATCAGTTGTCTCACCAGACTACGGTTGCTGCAGAGTTGCTTCGTCTCGATGGTTGAGTTCTTCTGCCGACTTCGTCTTGCCACTCGGGACAATTTGGGATATGTAACATATCCGCCAGTGACTTGGTCGTCCAACACTTCACCCACGTCGTATGATGTTAGGAATTTCATCTTGAGATATGGTGTTGACGTGACGGTTCCGAACGCTGTTAGGCAAGGGCGACGTAGTATAGCATTGTACACGGATTATAGGTCAACTACCAAAAAGGTGAGTATACGACTCCCCGTTCTTGGGTATGTGCCCAAGGTGACCTCTAACTGAATCGTCCCTTGGATGGGCACGGGCTCATTGTCAATGCCATATAACGGGCCTTCGGCAGGTTATAACTGACTCTTTTTTAAACCGAGTTTAAAGAACGCGTCAAGGTGAAACAAATCACGTGAGCTTCCATTATCAATAAATACTCGTTTCAGTTGGTTGTCGACACTACCGTCCGAAACGAACGCGAATATAACAAGGGGGTCTGTGTGGGGTGAAAATACATGTTATAAGTCACCATCGCTAAAACTAATGCCATTATCTTCAATGCGCTGTTTCTTCCTCCCAGTCTGCCATTCCTTGTGGTTCGCCGGAGACTTGGTCGATCAAATCGTGATCATATTGACCACTCCTGCTGCGACCCTATTCTGTGGAGGAGAAGGCTCTAGTCCTCCGCTTGCAGTGCCAGAACTCTGGCCAAGGTTGTTGATGAACCGAGTGAGGTGGCCTCCACAGATCAGCTCTTTTATCTCTCGCTGAAGAGTTTTACAATCTTCCATGAAATGTCCAAAAAATCGATGAAAATCACAATAATTGGCCAGATTTCCTCCCTCCACCTTCTTAGGTGGTTCCAACCACTTAAGGAACTTCTCCTCAAGGATCTGCATAAGGATGTTCGACCGTGCACTTGTCAATAGCGTCAGGTTGATCGGCCCATAGTCCTTATGATCTGGCGGTCTGATCTTGTAATGCTTTCTGCGGGAGTGATCGCCGCAGTTGTACTTCCTCTTTCCTTCAACTGGGAAAGAGCGAGACTATTCGGTCCGCTCGGGACACTTAACCTCGTTGGTCTCCTCAACTGTTGCGTAGGCCAGGTTATAGATTCCATTTTTCGAAAAGTTTGCGGATTCTTATATGCCATGTGCCTAAAGAAGTCCATGTACGTCAGCGCGGAGATGAAACTGCCAAGCTTCATATCCTCCGTGAGCCAAGCGATCTGCCTGGCTTCTGCCGTGAAACAATCTAGAAATCTTCGTGAATTCTCCCCATGTTTCTGCTTGATATGAGATAGATGCCGAGGCTACTTCTCTTCTCGGCAGCTAGAGGCATATTACGCCAAGAAGAGATCAGTCAGCTCCCGAAAACTTCTGATCAAATCCGAGGGGAGGTGATGGAACCAAATGCAAGCGTCCCCCTTCCAAGTAAGCAAAAAATAGCGGCACATGACAACGTCCTCCAACCCTTACAGACTCAGATGGTTGTAGAAGTGATTGAGGTGATCTAGGGGATTAGCGCTCCCATCGTATGAATCAAGGGTTAACATTTTAAATTTTGCTGGCATTTGATGGTTCAAGATCTCCGCAGCGAAAGGAGATCTGTCAAGATCCATCGCGTGTTCATCATCTTTGAAGACGCAATTCCAGATCTTCTCCTAACTTAGATCTGTTCGAGCTGCGTTGGCCGATCTTTTGGAGTTGAGATATATTCTCAACTCCGTCCTTTCTCTAGTATGGCCAGTAGCCGACTGGCTACTACCACCAGTGGATCTGATGGCCCGGGAGGCCACTTCTTGGACCCGGGACCTTGATTTCACCTGAAAATATCAGGGGTTCCTTCGTTTGGGGCTTTCCTCAGAAGTCTTGGTGCCTGAACATTCTCAGGACTTAGTCATTTTGGGCCTATGAGGACTCGAGTGTCTAAATGTCGGCCGGCCTTTAGAATTTCCTGGCAGGTTTTTTCTTCCTTTGGCCTCCTCTCTTGGAGGCCAGTGCAATGGCTGCTATTGGCGGAGCCCCCTGCTGTGCATGCTCCTAGCAGGAACAGAGCATTTGGAGCATCTTGTTCGTATTTTACATGCGCTCTACCAGATTTTGAAAGAAGAAATTAGAACGACCTTTAATTGTGATATCCAAATCGTACAACCAAGGGCAACCGAGAATGATATGACCTACATCCATTGGTATAACATCACACCAAATGTGATCTTTGTAGTCTAAAAATCGAATAGATACAGAAGATTTATCAATTCAAGAAACACTGCATGGACAAGGGAACAAGTAAAACAATTGCAACTCAGACTTTAAAATTATTCTTGTCCCGTTGATCAGGGTACCAGTAGCGTGGTCCTGGTCGGGCGAGGTCACATCTCTGGCGGGCTCCCTGGCTTACGCCCTCATGTTCACCATTTTAGTTGATCACGTCGGCTTAGAAGGTGAAGCTGAGGAAACTATCTGAGCAAAGTGGTAGGCTTTTTGTAAGAATTCTCACAGACGGCGCTAATAATACATCATGAAACCAAACTTCAAACAGGTTCAGATCAAGTCGATTATTGAATCCGGCTCCGTTCACTAAGTTTAGATTCTGCATACCACTACAACAAATAAGAGGTCAGGTGCTGGCGGAATATTGTCCCACCAAAAACACTTCGACGATCAAATCAGTAAACAGCCTTCGAATAACAAGAATATTAGGATGAAAATGATAAATAATGGAAAAGTAAAGAGCGTTTGTGGTTGGGGTTTTTCTCTCGTTGTGAGAGGCTTTTTGTAGCTCAAAAGGAGCTCTGCCTTTTGGCACTATATTCGCAAGGAATGTAATAACAAAGAGGGTTGTTCACCGAAAGCGTGAGAGCTTTGCCGTAGAGAGATATAGCTTGACAATAAAGGTGAATGCCAATATTAAGAGCATTTATGTCTAAGGTTAAAAGCGTGTCCTAGAGTGAGGTCTCCATGGTCTTTCATAGATGAAATGCTAGGCGACCTTCCTTGGGCAGGAAGGCTTGATTCCCACGCTCTGCTGGGATAATTTCCTTTCTTGGCATGGAGTTTTAATGGCGGTAACGGCTCCTTGGGTGAATTACCTTCTTTCTAAATTTTGTAACTGTTAGGGTTTACTACAAACAAGGGAGAGAATCTAGCACTTTCCTCGGGAGATGTGCGCTGAATCTGTTTGTAACTGTTATCATGGACATTACCTTTTCGGAGAGCATGAAATCAGAGGAGAAAACCGTTATTGGTCATGGACAGAAGTGAGCCAAACTGGGCTTAGCCCACATGAGGCCTGCTCCTAGGGTCGGGCTACTACGGCGCTTCCGATCAACAAAAATGTTGACCGTCTCCTTGAACCAGTCGTCCGCCCTACTGCCAGGCGTGACCAATCTCATTGGCTTTTCGTCCAGTCAACGATCCGCATTGACCGTCCAAGAGCATATATGAGCCTTCATGGATTTGGGTCGTCTCTCCTTCTTGGGCCAGCCCACTATGGGTGTACCCATTAATAACAAAACTTCCTATTGGATAAATTCTCTTATATTAAAAAAGATTAGTCACATTTAATGTCCTCATATCATATGTAATCA
>JAODPA010067831.1:0-10427 GCA_025585075.1 Nepenthes mirabilis | reverse complement strand
TAATTATTTACCAAAAAAAAAAAGATATTATTACATGCTTAACATGAGAAAGCAAACATCATGGCATGTTGCACGTAGAAGTTAATGAAGAAGAGCATGAAAACAATGATGCTTAACATATTTTAAATATGAATTAATGAAAACATAGGGTATACTTGCCTTTCTCCTTTGTCTCCCTCGTGGCCCTTCACAGGTTTCTTTCTAAAATTGTTCTCGCTGATCCCTAAATCTAATATTTATAGGCAATGGTGTAGGTAAGAGTATGTGGAAGTAGGTCACCTACTTTAGATATTTTACTCAGATCCTCCCATCTAGAGAGTTCTAGATTAATTAGAGCAGATGGGAGTAGATAAGAGCAGTTTACCTACTCTGGTTTGACCCCTTCAATTTTTGGCCAATTGAGCCAATCCAATCAACTTTTTTATTCTTGCCATCATTCTATTTTAGTTGGCTAATTCTTTCTAAGTCCTTAGTTCTTACTGTTTAATTTTAGGCCGTGTCTTGTGGTTATTTTGGTTATCTCTCAGATTACTTTAGTTCTGATCAACTATTTTTGGTTTGGTTAATTTTTTTATTTAGACAATGTTTATTCTTGTTTCCTCTCCGGGAATCCTCTCGGAATTCTCTTCGAAATCCCCTCAGGAATCCTCTCTGGAAATCCACTTTGAATTCCTCCCTAGAAATCCTCTCTAGAATTCTACTCTGAATTCCTCTCCGGAATTACACTCTGAATTCCTCTTTGGAAATCCTCTCTGGAAATCCACCCTGAATTCCTCTGCGGAAATCCTACCATTAAAGTCAGTCAACTATACACCAAATCCAGTTAATAATTTTGACAGGTCAACAATTAGTCCGGCCAGTCAACAAGTTTTTGTCCGGTTATCTTACAACTTAGTCTTGGCAGATTCTAATCCTTACAATTCTCCTAACTTATAAAATTTTGTTATCGAAATTTGACAAGATTATAAACATATATACCTTAAGAAAATAATTGGGGTACTTGGCAGTATGGCCATTGGCGATTCACCCCGCAGGCCAAAGGGGGAAAGGGCTGCTCGAGTTATGTCCTCTTCCTCCACGGAGTCAGGTTACTATTTGGCCGGTCAGTGGGCTGGTGTCGGTGGTCATTCTGGAGTGGAGCCCTTTTTTGGCTATTTTGAAGTGGGAGTCCTTGTGGAGACTGCCTTGGAAGAAGCTGGTGTCGTGCCGTTGCTGCAAAGCGGCTCAGTTGTGCCTAAGGAGCAGACGTTTGTGGCCGCTAAGCCAGCGGGAGAGCTGCCCGTTGAGCTGGCAATTGAGGCAACTGCTGAGCCAGCTGTTGAGCCAGCCATTGAGCCAACTAATTTTTATGGCGCTGGCACTGCTACCATTTTTGTTCCTGCGGTGATAGGCACCGTGGAAGCTATTCCCATGGACATTCCATTCAATGAGGACAGAGACTTTGAGTCAGAAGAGTCCAGTGGGAAGTTGGTCTTAGTAGCCTCTATTCCTAGGCTCTTTGCTAGGCCTTCTAGAGTATCCCCAGTGCATCGTCCCGAGGAGGTGCAGCGCCCTAGCAGGAAGAAGCGCAAATTTATATCAGTAAACCCTTGCGCTAGCCTTCTCTTTTACTTTCTCCTTCAACTCTGTTAGCTTGAGTTTGATCATTTCTATTTCCTATTTTTCTGTGATTATAGGATCGGAGAATACTTGGAGCTATGATGAAGGGCCTGCGCCAACATTGGTGGATGATTGAAGACAAGGATTGGGAGAATCTCCGGCTAGCACAGATGCTGAGCGCTGTGGAAGCCACCGCTGACCAAGCCCAGAGGAACAGGGATGAGAGTGCCGCTCAGTCCCTTCGTGATCGTGAAGAGAACATCGCCTCCAAATCAGAGTTGGCGTGATTGAGAGGTGGACGGTACAGCTTGCAAGCCCGTGCCACAAGGGCTGAGTAGTGGGCTCGTGATCTTCAAGCGAGGATCTTCACTCGAGGCCGAGCTAGCGGTCCGTCTGCGACCAGATTAGGTGGGCGCTGCACTGAGATCAAGAGTCATGGAAAGCGTCAACCTCTACAAGCGGATCGCTCCCTTGGTGTCTCTTGATTTTCCTGTGGGCATTTTTGACCCCCCGAAACAGTGCGGTGGCGACTCATGAAGACTTGGTGGATTACTCATGCGCCGAAGATGACCCTGACCCTTCCAATGGGCCTTCATCATAGTTCCCATTTTTTTGTATCTTTTCCTTTGTGTAAATGCTTGTATATGTATACACTTATTAATGGAAAAGTTTGTTCCATCGTTATTTGTGCCTTTGTCATGCTTTTTCTTTTGTTTTCCTTTCTACTTGCTTGATGTTGACTGGCTGAGAGTCTGTTCTGATCGCTGAAAACATTTGACCATCTGAGAGTCTCTGCTGGTTGTTGAAAACGTTTGACCGGCTGAAAGTCTTTGCTGGTCGTTGAAAACGTTTGACCGTCGCAGACCAATTCATCATAGATGTGATGTTTGCATGGTAGGTCGATTACCGTATGCTTCGTCAGGCACTAAAATGACATGGCTTAAAGCGACCCGACCCTTTGGTTCGCATGTGGTTGATTTAGGTGGGAAACTTGACTTATAAAACGGCGACGGCCTTTGCGATTTGCTTCATAGCAATATTCCCTTCACCATGGTTGATGAAAATATGATTGATGTTCATACTCTCCTTAACTGGGGGCCAGATAACACGTCTAGTTCCTCCCATGGATCATCCTCCTCAGAGGGGAGTGACGATGAGAGGTCGCGCTCTAAGAGCTCTGCGGGTGACGGCGACATGGCGCTTGTCTACCCTTGCCCTTCTTGCTTCGATCGCACTAGGCCTTTTTGTCAGGTACGCCTTTGTTGTTCAACTTTGGGGTCTGGCAATGGTGGTTTGCATTCCCTTTGTTGATTTTTCTTTGTTTCCCAGCCTGACGAGGAGCCTTGCAGATTGATTGAGGTCTCGTCCTCAGAGGAGGATGACGTGCCTCGAGAGAGGGTGTGCACTGTCCACCAAGGTCAGACCTCCAGCGTTGGCTTCGAGAGGATTCGAATGTGCACCAACGGCCCTAGAGTGGATTGTGGCACTTGAGGGCGAGCTGAGAACGATGCTTCGCCTTGAAGAGGTGGTGCCTGGCTCAGAGAAGCGATTCCAAGAGGGGATTTGCTATAGCCATAGGATTGCCTCCATGGTGGATCCTCGCTTCCCCGTCGGGTTTCTGGACTCGTGAAACATGGGTGCTTCTTAGAGATTAGAGCTAGTGTGGTATCCCAGCAGTCGCAGCCGGAGGTCCCGATCTCGCTCTTGAGGAGGCTCCTCAGCTTTGGGAAGCCATCAAGCTGAGTCATGATATCTCGGGACCCTAGGGGTGCCATCAGGACTCTTTTTTTTGTTTTTCATTCTTTTCCAGATGAGGCATTATGTGAAATTTCGTATTACCCTTACGTATATGAATATGTTTTTTGTTCCCTTGGCAGCATTGCTATATCAATGGGTGGTGGCCAAGTTGTTAGGCTTGGCACCCCGTTTCATTATAGAAGCGTGTGTTTTCTTTTTACGCTTTGCTTTTGTTTGTCGACCATCGTAGACTGACTGTGCTATCTCACGTGAGTAGAGGTGGCCACACGTGTGATGCCTAAGCCCCCTAAGGTTTAGCATTAGATCGTAAATGGGCCACTTGGATGATCAATGTTTAATCCGACCGCTTATGGCTACTTGCATGGTTAAGATTTAATTTGACCTCTTACAGGTCACTTAGATGATTATGGTTTAATCCAACCGCTTATGGGCAACTTGGATGGTCAAGGTTTAATTCGACCTCTTACGAGCCACCTAGATGACCAGGGTTTAATCCGACCGCTTACAAGCCGTCTAGATAACTAGGGTTTAATCTAACCGCTTACGGGCCACCTGGATGATCAGAGTTTAATCTGACCTCTTATGGGCCGCTTGGATGACCAAGGTTTAATTGCGAGAGAGTGAAAATCCGCCCGACTTAGAGGCAATCTAGGTCATTTATTCCGTTTAACCTACAAGCAAGCATGTATATGGAAAAGGAAAAGGAGAGAAAAAAAAACAGACAATGCACATGAAAAAGATTTTTTTTATTAAACATATGAATGTTACAAGCACATCCTACGTCTTACAGATGACTTACCCGGGTCTTCATTGGTAGTAGCGCTTCAGGTGAACCACATTCCATGTCCGTGGGACCAACTTGCAGTTTTGGGTTCGGAGCTTGTATGCTTCTTTTCACAGGACGGCGGAGACTAGGAATGGGCACCCCAATTCGGGAAAAGGTTGATCCGGTAGGCAGTCTTGCCAGTAGCCTCTATGTTTTGCAAGACCAGGTCCCCAACTTTAAATTGCCACGCTTTCACTTTTTTATTGTAATAGCGGATGACTCATTACTGGTAGGCTGCAGTTCGCATCCTGGCTACGTTTCAAGCTTCTTCCAACAAGTCTAGGTGTTCTCTAAGCTTCTGTGAGTTATTAAGTGGGTTGAAAGCTTCGACCCTAAGATTTCGGAGCCTGATCTCAACCGGAATTACTACTTCAGTTCCGTAATAGAGACTGAAGGATGTCTCGCGAGTCGGTTCCGTTGGAGTTGTCCGATATGACCTCAGGACAGAGGGGAGCTCATCGACCTAGGAGCCCCCTGCATCTTCCATCTTGGTCTTCAGACTATGGAGTAGCGTACGATTGGTGACCTCTACCTGTTCATTTGCCTAGGGGTATGCTACCGAAATATGGACCAGTTTGATGTCGAGGCTGGTACAATACTTGGTAATACATTTTCTTGAAAATTGGGTTCCGTTGTCGATCATGGTGATTTCGGGAATGCCAAATCTGTAATCTATGCTTTGGTGGACAAATTCCAAGACATTATGCTCAGTGATCTTGGCCAGTAGGACGGCTTCAACCCATTTCGTGAAGTAGTCAATGCCTGCGACGATGAACTTCCTTTGCCTAGTCGCAGTGGAAAATTGGCCGAGAATATCAAGCTCCCATTATGCAAACGACCAAGAAGCTTGGAGGGATCTCAACTCCACTGGTAGCTGATGGTGAAGACTGTTATGAAGTTGGCAATTCTCACACTTCTTCACGAACTTCAGGGCATCCTTCTTCATCGTCGGCAAGTAATATCCCTAACCCATGACGTTAAATGCTAAGTTTTTGCCGTAGATGTATAATCCACATATCCCAATGTGGACTTCACTCAAAGCATAGTCGGCCTCCTCAAGAGCAAGACACCGCAGGTATGGAGTCGAGTAGCCACGGCGGTAGAGCCATCCATCGACTATGGTATACTAGCCGGCCGTCTTTTTGACTGGCTTAGCCTCATATGCATTTTCTGGCAGTGCTCCATCTGTCAGATATCTCTAATAAGGTGTCATCCAATTTTTTGGCAGCGGAGATTTGCATTGCCTCCTGCTCCTCTATGCTGGGAATGCTCAGAACCTTCCTCATGTCCCTCGAGTATTGTTCCGGATCATTGGCTGTTGCTGCTTTGGCAAGTTGGTCAGCCTTCTAATTCTCAATTTTGGGGACGTGGACTAGGTTTAGTTTATCAAACCTCCGTATGACATCCTTTGCCTTGGCTAGGTATTTGGCCAAGAGAAGGTTGCACACCTCGAAGCTCTCGTTGATTTGATTAACAACTAGCTCGGAGTCACTATAGACGGTTAACCGCTTAGCTAAGCACTTTTTGGCTAGTCATAATCTGGCCAATAGGGTTTCGTACTCGACAATATTGTTAGTAGCCGAAAAGTCGAGTTTAAGGGAGTACTTTACCTCAAACCTGTCTGAGTTCCTTAGGACCACTCCAACACCACTGCTAGAATTTGTAGACGAACCGTCCACATTGAGAACCCATTATGACTCTTCTGGGTGGTGACCTGTGTCCCCAGTGGGGCGCTCATCGACAATTGGGGCCATGCTCTCAACGATGAAATCCGCCAGGACCTACCCTTTATGGCTGGCCTGGGTCAGAACTTGATGTTGAATACTCCCAGTCAATGGCCCACTTAACCAGCTGTTCGAAGACGTTGGGTTTCTGGAGAATACACTTCAGTAGCTGGTCAGTCAGGACAACCACGCGATAGGCCTAGAAGTACAGTCTCAATTTTCAGGCTAAGAAGACAAGTGTCAAAACCAACTTCTCAGTGCGTGGGTAGCGTATCTCTGACCTGGTCAACGTCTTGCTCACATAGTAAACCGGCTGCTGAGAGTTGGAGTCTTGGCGAATAAGGACAGAACTAAGAGCAATCTTTGACACCACTAAGTAGAGGTAGAGCTCCTCTCCTTCCCTAGATGACGTCAGCAACGGTGGACTGGCCAAGTACTGTTTCAACTCATCGAAGGCTACCTGGCACTCTGTAGTCCATCAGAGGCCGTTTGCTTAGAGCCTTAAAAAAAGGCTTACTTGTCCCCCGACTTTGCCAAGAAGCGGGACAGTACTGCCAGTCGTCCGATTATCCGTTAGATATCCTTAGTGCTCCGTGATGGAGATATATTTGTGAGGGCTTTAATCTTTTCTAGGTTTGCTTCGATCCCTCGCTGAGAGACGATGAAACCTAGGAACTTTCCTAAGGATACTCCGAAGACACACTTTGAAGGGTTCAACTTCATCTAATGCGTACGGAGTACCTCGAAGGACTCTGCCAGATCGTGAATATGGTCGCTAGTGGTCTTGCTCTTGACAAGCAAGTTGTCAACGTACACCTCCATATTGAGGCCAATCTATTTCTCGAACATCTTGTTCACAAGCATTTGATAGGTAGCCCCAATTTTTTCAGACCGAGAGGCATGACCCTATAGCAATAGGTGCTTTAGTTGGTCATGATTGAGGTGTGCTTTTCATCATTTGGGTTCATCCGGATCTGGTTGTAGCCCGAGTACGCATATATGAAGCTTAGTAGCTCGTGCCCAGAAGTCGAGTCCTCTAACAGATCAATCTTGGGTAAAGGAAAGTTGTCTTTCGGACAAGCTTTGTTGACATTGGCAAAGTCGATGCACAGATACCATTTCCCATTGCTCTTATTCACAAGGATGATGTTGGAAAGCCAATCCAGGTATTGGACTTCCCTGATGAAGCCAGCGTCCAAAAGCTTCTGCGCTTCTTCTCGGATGGTGACGAGCTTTTTTTACGGAATGGTTCCTCCGCTTTTGCCTGATGGGCTTATGGTTGTGATCAAGGCCTAACTTGTGGACTATTACTCCAATCAAAATCTCAGGCATGTCAGCGGGTATCCATACAAAGATATCGACATTTTGTCTAAAAAATGCTATTAGTTCGTCATGCAGTGGTCCGGTGAGTAAGCAACCAATCTACACACACCTCTCTGGGTCTTCCAGATTTAGTGGTACTAGGTCAGTTGCCTTTCCAAGTTATGTCCGCTGTAAGGTTGTCTCGTCTTGGTGGTCCAGCTCTCCTGTAGGTCATCCGCTGCTGGTTGGCGCTATTTGGGACATATAACACGTTCACCCAGTCACTTGGTCATCCAACATTTCATCGATACCACATGATATTAGAAACTTCTTCTTTAAATGCGGTATCAAGGTGATGGCTCCGAACGCTGCTAGGTATGGCCTGCCTAGGATGGCATTGTACACGGAGGCAGGTTGACTACCAAGAATGTGAGTGTATGACTCACTGTTCTTTGGTATGTGCCTAGGGTGACCTCTAACTGCATGGTTCCTTGGACGGCCACAAGTTCATTGTCTAGCCCATACAATGGCCCTTCAGCAGGTTTTAGATGGCTCTTTTTTTAATCCAAGTTTAAATAAAGTATCGAGGTAGAGCAAATACTTGAAACTTCCATTATTAATAAAAACTCATTTTAGCTGGTAATCAAAGGTTCCATCTGAAACGAGTGCAGATATAACAAGAGGATCAGCGTGTGGGGAGGTTACATGATTTTTGTCATTATTACTAAAGATAATGACATTTTCTTTTGTCTTTTGCTTCTTCCGCCTAGCTTGCTGCTCCTTGTGATCCACTTAAGTATTGGCTAGCCAGATTGTGACCATGTTGATCACACCAACTGTGATCCGATTCCGTGGCTAGAATGGATCTGGTCCTTCCCCACCTGAGGTACCAGAACTTTGCCCAGGGTTCTCAATGAACTTGGCGAGATGGTTCCTCCAGATGAGCTCCTCAATCCTCCGCAGGAACGTCTTGCAATCCTTCGTGGTGTGCCCTGGAGATCGATGGAAATCGTAATATTTAGCTGGAATTTCTCCCTTTGCGTTCTTTTGTAGTTTTGGCCACCTGAGGAACTTTTCACCACAGATCTATATGAGGATGTTGGCCCATGTGTCATTGAGGGGAGTCAGGTTGAACAGCCTGTACTTCTTACGGTTTACTACTTTTATCCTGTACTGCTTCCTGCAGAGATTGTCGCCACCACTGTTCTTCTTTTCCTCGATCGGGAAAAAGTGAGGCTGATCGGTCCTGTCGGGACACTTCGACTCGTTAGCCTCCTCGGTGGCTGCGTAAGCCCTGGTGATTGACTTTACTTCCCGAAAGGTCTACGAGTTCTTATGGGCCAGGTACTTGAAGAAGTCTCCATGCATCAAGGCTGAGATAAAACTGTGTGAGCCTGGGAATCCTCTTGGCCACTGCTGCGAAGTGCTCTGGGAACTTCCTTAGATTCTCTTCCTATCTTTGCTTGATGTGGGAGAGATGCCAAAGCTACTTCTCTTCCTAGCAGCTAGAAGCGTACTAGGTCAGGAAGAGATTGGTGAGCTCCCAACAATTCCAAATCAAGTTTGATGGGAGCCAGTGGAACTAGATCTGAGCATCTCCCTTCAAGATAAGTGGGAAGCATCGGCACATTGTCAAGTCTTCTAGGACCTGGAAACTCAGATGGGTACGAAAGTGATCCAGGTAGTCTATGGGATCAATGCTCCCATCGTAATAATCTAGTGCCGGCATCTTGAATTTAGCAGATAAAGGTCGGTTCAAGATCTCAGCAGCGAAGGGAGATCTTTCCAGATTTGTGGCATGTTCGCTGTTATCCTTGAATATGCAGTTTCGGATCTCCTTAGTTTTTGCCTTCACTCGTGAGGTGTTCCCCGATCTTTTAGAGATGAGATAAGTCCTTAACTCTGTTCTTTCAGTAGTGCAATGTTTAGTCGGCTGGCTATCGCCGCTGATGGATCACTCATTCCAGGAGGCTCCCTCCTAAGCCTGAGGCCATGGCTCGTCCTGAATATATTGTGGGTTCTTTCATTCTGGGCTCTCATCCGTAGTCTTGTGGCCCAACTGCCCCTTAAACTTGGGATGGCTTTGAGCATTGGAGGTCTTTAGAGTGTGAGAGTTGGTCAGCCTTACAACCTTTTTGGTCGGCTTCTTCTTCCTCTGGCCTTCTTTCCTAGAGGCCTGGGTAGGGGCTGTGGAGGGCAGAGCCTCCTGCTTCTTCTTGCCGTGATGGGTGCAGAGTATTAGGAGCATTTTGTTCATATTGCTCATTTATTCCATCAGGTTTTGGAGGATTGGCGCAGGTGCCCCTTCGACTAGGTTACCAGTGGAGTGGTCCTGATCAGGAGAAGCAGCATCTCTCACAGAAATGCTAGCTTGGGCCTTAGTGTTACCATTCTGCCTGATGGTATTGACTCGGTAAAGGAAAGTGTTTACAGAGATAAAAGTGGTTAGCTTTTTGTCAGCTTTTCATAGACAGCGTCAATGATGCGTCCTGGATCCAAATACTAGACGGATTCGGATTTGGCTACTCGTCAGTTTTCTTTCTCCGTTTGCCTAGTCTTAGATCCTACACACTACAACTTTAAATAGGAGGTCCGGTGACAGTAAAATTTAATTCCACCGAAAATATTTCGACGTTCAAGTCAGTGATCAGCCTTCTAAAGAAAGAAGGTGAATATAGAGAATGCATAGATAAATTTAGGGAGTGTGTTTATGGATACTGGTGGGAATGCACTCGTAGAGAGTGGCTTCGTTGTAGCTCGTGAGAAGCAGTTTTCTCTGAGTAACAAGTTCACAGGAAACTATTAGCGAAGGGAGAGAGAGAGGGAGAGAGCGTAAGTTGCTCAAGGGAATTAGAGAGCTTCTAAGAGCTTAAGTTTGCTTGAAGGCATTTTATGGGTATGAGTTAGCGTGCCTTTGAAGTGAGTTTCCATGACCTTTTATAGCCATAGCCATAGGTTGCCTTGCTTACGTAGTAAGGTTGGATGCCGTCCTTTTGTGGGGGATCATTGCCTTACTGGTATAGGCGTGAGCGCCGTTCCTGACTGTAACGGTCGAAGAGATAAATCTCCTTCCTTCTGTATATGGTAACAGTTAGGATTTCCTTGCAGATTACACATGGATTCTGGGGCCTTAGTCCCGAGATGTGCTTTGATTCTGAAAGTAACCACTTACCAAAAAAAAAAAAGATTCTGGAAGGGATAATTACAAAGAAAATTGC
>JAODPA010067830.1:0-10427 GCA_025585075.1 Nepenthes mirabilis | reverse complement strand
TAGTTAGAATTATAAAATGATCTAAAAGAAAAGTGATTTATGATCAATTTCTAAATTTTTATTGTAAATCTAATTGATTGGTATCTAAATAATTTTTTCTGTTGTTTTTACAAAACTTTCTTCTCCTCCATAGAAATAATACACCAAGAAATCATAAGACATGAAAATTTGCAAGGGTACCATGATCTTAAGATTCTAATGTTATTAGCTTAGGTATTGATACATCCCTAGTTCTTGGGTTATGGTACAAATTAGCGAGTCACTCGATTTTTCACTGTTAGTCAAATTGAAGCGGGTCTAATCTCCATCGTTATTGACTTGGAATCTACACATCAGAAATTGCAAACAAAAAGTTAGAGGATTGCGAGACTCATTCTCTAATTTGTCATCCGATAATCAAATTAAAAATCTTTCCAATGAATGGTGCTCAATCGGAAGCAACTTAGAGAGAAATGAGGATTGGGCTCTTGTCTAATTGTACGTGGTCGGTGGCTCACTAGAGTTACACTCGGTGAGTAGCTCACTAGGGTTACACTCAACGAAGAGTGGCTTTCTAAGGAGGAGAAAGAGTTGTGTTGGGAAAGAGAGCTTGGTTCTTTCTTCGATATTAAGTCTCGCTCGTGGGTGGCTTTTTCACAGGGAGTTACTTGATCCCTTATTCTATGAGGGGTGTAAGAGTTTATTGTGCTTTGCGGAGATGGCTTTGGCGCCGAGGCGGACGATAGGTGTTCCACTAGGATTCATTGGCCATTGGGATGTTGACAAAAACCATCGTGTAAGATGATGTCTTGTGGCGGTGACGTGATCGTGGTTGGAGATGATTAACAGGGGCCAAGCCTCTTCTCGTGTGGGTTGGTTGGACTGTTGTTGGTCGGCAGATACGGTGATTTCTCATGGTTGACCACCATCACCATTAGCTGAGACCTATAGCGCCAACATCTTCTGTGCTACTAGACTGCTATTGCTGAGGTAGATGGTTGACTTTATTGTGAATGGTTGAGTTGCAGAGGCTATCCCTTAAGGTTGGACTGTTAGTCCTCCTTGGGCGTGTACACAGCAAACGGGCCAATTGGACGGTTTATGGGCTTAACTTTGGGTTTCATTGACTAATGTGTTGGTTGTCGGATTGTCTCTCGTCATGGCTGGACCTATTACTAGCACCCCATGCTGGAGAGTTGGGCCTTTCTGGTCTTCATCATGTGAGATGATTGGACGTTGCCGGCCATCACTGCTCACATGCCTCTTCCTGAGGCACTTCAGTCGCTGGTTCCCAAGAGCCACACCCCTTCCCTATGTGTTTTGCAGTCTTTTGTACAATGGTGCAAGGATTTGATGCTCTACTTGGTAAGATTTTATCTTGGACCAAGGTTTGGTGTCAATTCCTTGCCGATAATTGGTCGATGCATCCTTTCATCGAGAGCTTACTATCCTCCTATTATGGCTATAAATGAAGGACTTTCTTGCTTTTTGCTTCAAGGTTCATCCAACACCAGCTAAGTGATGTGGGAGTTTGAAGCTGCCTTAGGCTTTTTAGAGCCTCGAATAGGGATCGGGTGGAGTCTTGGAAGATTTGAAGATGCACTTGGTGCTTATAGTTTAGCTGTTGTTCTAACTATTCTCGTGCCGTTTGGACCCTACTCCGGTTGTTCTCGGGCCGCTACACTTGATAGCTCGGTGGTAGGGTCCCTTTTTCTTTTCTCCCCTGGTTGACTTTCGGATGTCCCCTTTCATGGGGATCCCTTGGGGCAGGCGTCTTCTGCGATCCTTTTTGGTCTGCGATGGTGGGCCTGCCTCAACCTCTTCTCTAGCAGGTCATCGCCGAAGCTTGTTGAAGGAGTTCTTAGGTGGGAAGCTTCTCTAGTGTCGGTGGCGGTATTTTGTTTCTCCTCTAGAGAATTGCTTCCCACTGGCATCTCACAGTGCCTGGTTGTAGGCACAATTCGTATGGTGTTTGACCCGCGGCTGTCCTCCCTACATGTGTCTTCTCTGGACCCGTTTCCAGGCGATTGTTGCTGGTTTTTCGTTTTATGTCTTTTCTTCTACTATGTACTTTTACTGTTATAAATCTTGTACTTTATCAAAGAATTTAATGAGTGGAACCACTGAGTATTTTTTTTCGTCTTGTATTTCTATAATCTTATCATTTTATCTTTCTATCGTTGCTTTCGTTTATTCTAATGTGCTTGCTGCCGGTAGGTTTAGGAGAGGGCTCTCCAACTTTTGGTGGCCATTGGCTTTCTAGCTCATGGGCACATCGGTGTGTCGAAGCATGGGGCTATGGTCGAGCGGGTTGAGGCCCTAGAGGGCAAGTTGTGTGCGACCGGGGAGAAGATTACTTCCCTTGAGGGATCACTCCGTGATTTCTAGGAGCAGTATCATCTTTTCTACGAACATTGCCTCCAACTTGAGGGTCAGCTGAGGGCCTCCATTCCAGTAGAGGATCTTGGGAAGGTGTTGGAGGGTAAGTTCTGGGTTGGTATTCACCTCAGCTGACGAATTGTGTACCTAGTAGCTCTAGACTTTTCAGTCTCCTTGCTTCATCCAACAAACGCTAGTGCCACCCGGGTATCAGACTTGTTTTTCCTTTCCCTGGGGACGGGCGAGCCTTTGTCTTCCCAGCCGGGTGATGATCAGTAGCCGAGCTAGACTCCTCTAGGCAGCTAGATCGTCTCTTTTTTCTTTTTTTTTTTTTTGGGCGGATGACCTGCTTGTATATCTAGAACTAATTGTAATGAAACCAGTTGGGTCATTGCGACCTTTGTAGCTGATTGCTTGTACTTCCATGTTGAGTTGCTTTCTTCTCGTTTGGTTAGCCAGGCATTGTAGCTATTGTCACCGGATTTGTCTTGGGTGTGTCTACCCGGTGGTGCTCACTCCCTTGGGAAGGGAATGTCGCAACACTTTCATTCTATAGGGTGCTCTATTCTGTACATAGGATGTTGTCGCACACCAGGGAGTAAGCCTGGCTAGGCCTAGTTTGGTTTCATGGCCGCAGCAGCTGGGTCTTGGCAGAATTGTAGGCCATTGTCAACACATTGCCACATTGGCACTTGGTCTTGTCCTAGGACGTTGTTGCCCACGCACATTTGATCCTAGTCCACAGATCATCATTGACTAAGGATGATCTCTCCATCGGAGGGAGGTCGTTGCACGCCCGCTATAAAAGCCCCCTATGGTTTTATAGGTTATTTGGTTGGGAGGCTCCAAGAGCCCCCAGGCCTGGTTTTTGACCGTTGCTGGGCTGCTTGGTGCGGAACTAAGGTTTAAAGTTTGACTGTTTAATGGGCCGCTAGGCTTAGGGCTGAGGTTCTTTGACCGCCAATGGGTCGCAAAGCAGGCCAGGACGAATCTTGCCTAATTTCGGGTCAGTTTGGGGGACTTGATTTTGTAAAATGATAAACACGCATGCAATCATTTGAGCAAGTACGATGAATAAACAACAATTTTATTACTTAAAAATGTGGTGCAGTTACAAGCATTTGAAATGATGCATGTGGTACTTACCTGAGCTCAGTTAGAGCTCATTGGTAATACCTTTTAAGGTGGGCGGTGTTTCATATCCTTTGGACGAGCATACCGTTCTCGGTGCATAACTTGTACACATTGTTTCGGAGAATTGCCAAGACAAGGAATGTTTCCTCCTTATTCGAAGAGAGCTTGTTCCTATTGATTGTTTTGCAAATTGTCTCTACACTCCATAAGACGAGGTCTCCTACCTTGAATTGGAAAGCTTTTATCCTCTTATTATAGTATCACACGATTCGCTGTCGGTATGCTATAGTCTAAAGGCACGCTGTGTCTCGAGCCTCCTCAAGTAAGTTGAGGTGCTCTCTGTGCCTCAATCCAATTCAACCCAATTATAGTTATTATAGGGGTCGAAGCTCTTGACCCAAAGGTTGAGTAGACCGACTTTCTTCGGGACGACTACCTCCATTCCATAGTATAGGCTGAAGGACGTTTCATGGTTTAGCTCTCTTGGGATGGTCCTATATGACTAGAAGATGGAAGGCAACTCATCATCCCAAGAGCCCCCAGTGTCCTCTAACTTAGTCTTCAATCCATATAGTAGTATTTGTTTTGTTATCTCCACCTGTCCATTAGCTTATGGGTAGGCAATTGAGGTGTGAACCAACTTTATTTGTATGCTTGCACAGCACTTGGTGAATCCTTTGCCTGTAAACTACCTCAGGAATCTCAAACTGGCAAACGATGCTTTGGCGAATGAATTATGTTGCATTCTGCTTGGTTATTCGCGCTAGCGGAGATGCCTCCACCCATTTGGTAAAGTAGTCGATGCCTATTATGACAAACTTTCTTTATCCAAATGCCACGGGTAGAGGTCTAAGAATGTCAAGCCCCATTGCCCAAATAGCCAAGGCATCTGGAGGGCTTGCAACTCGGTATGCGACTGGTGAGGTATGTTCCCATAGAGTTGGTAACTTTCATACTTCCTTATAAACTTTGTGGCATCGCGTTTCATTAAGGGCCAGAAGAAGCCATGCCTCATTACCTTGAAGGCTAAGTTCTTGCCTCTTATGTGCGAGCTACAGACTTCGAGGTGCACCTTACTCAACACATAGTCAGTCTCTTCCGGTGTCAGGCATTTCATGTAAGGCACCGAGGGTCTCCGGTGGTACAGTCTTCCATCTACAAAGGTGGACCAGCCTGCTGTCTTCCTCACATGTTTTTCCTCGTCCGAGTTCTCTAGTAGGGTGTCATCAATTAGGTACTTTCGGTATGAGGTCATCCAATTATCACCATTGACTATTTGCAGCATCTCACCCTTAGGGTCATCGATGCTCGGGATGGCTAGGACTTCCTGCATGTCCTTTGAGTATTGTTCCAGGATGCTAGTTGCCGCCACCTTTGCCAATTGGTCGGCCTTCTAGTTCTTTTCCCTGGGGAAGTAGACTACCTTGACTTGGTTAAATGCCCTGATCAATCCCTCTGCTCTGGCAATGTACTTTGCGAGTTGTGGATTAGATGACTTAAAGCTCCCTTGGATTTAGTTGACAACCAGCTCAGAGTCATTGCGGACAATAAGCGAACTGGCAAAGCATTCCTTAGAGAGCCAGAGTCGAACAATGAGTGCCTCATACTAGGCAACATTATTGGTAGCCAAAAACCTAAGAGTGATGGAGTACTTGATCTTTGACCCGTCCGAGGTCCGTAGAACCACACCTACTCCACTACCTGCCTGTATTGATGAATCGTCGATGCTTAGGGCCCATGTCAGAAAATCCAACTTATCCGTATCTCTGGTGTGGTCGGGGGTGTTTGGAATTAGGGTTTCTGCCTCTACTATGAAGTTCATGAGGGCCTGGACTTTCATGGCTAGTCATGGTCGGAACTCCACGTCGAACTCGCCCAATTCTATAACCCACTTGTCTAGTTGTCCGGAGGTGTTTGGCTTCTACAATATCCCCTTTAAGGGTTGGTCCATTAGGATAATGATCTTGTGCACCTGAAAGTATGGTCGCAGCTTTTGGACACAATATACTAGGGCTAGCACAATCCTTTCGGCATGTGTGTGGCTACTTTCGTTGTTGGTCAGGACTTTGTTGACATAGTACATCAATCATTGCACTCTAGACTATTACTAGGTTAGAACCAAGCTCAGTGCCATGTTTGAAACTACCAGATACAAATACAACTCTTTGCCTTCTAGAGGAGAAGCCAGGAGAGGAGGATGAGAAAGATATTCCTTGAGTTCTTGGAACGCGGTGTCACATTCGACCATCCATTGGAACCCAGTTGCCTTAATCCCCCTTAGGGCTTTGAAGAATAGTAAATATTTCTCCATCAATTTTTCCAAGAATCGAGAGAGGACAACGAGCTTTTTGGTGAGATTCTGGACCTCTTTCACAGTTTGAGGAGGACTCATATCGAGGATGGCCCTTATCTTCTCAAAGTTCACCTCAATAGCCTGCTGAGACACTATGAAATCCAAAAAATTCTTGGAGGTCACCTTAAAGATGCACTTAGCAGGGTTGAGCTTCATCTGGTGCCCCCAGAAGACGTCATAGGTCCCGCTCAGGTCGTAAACGTGGTCATTGGTGATTTTACTTTTGATGAGCATGACATCTACGTATACCTCCACGTTTTGGTTGATCTATACTTCGAACATCTTATTCATCAACCATTGATAGGTAGCTTCGACATTCTTCAAATTGAATGGTATGACCTTATAGCAAATGTCCCCTGGTCCGTTAAAAAGGAGGTGTGCTCCTCGTCTTCTGGGCTTAACCTGATCTAGTTGTATCTCGAGCAAGCATTTATGAAGCTTAGTAGCTCGTGGCCGAAAGTGAAGTTTACCAATTAGTCAATTCTTGGCAGTGGAAAGCCGTCCTTCAAACACGCCTTGTTTAAATTGATGAAGTTCATACACATCTGCTAGTTCCCAGTGCTCTTCTTGACGAGGATAACTTTCGACAACCAGTCGGGGTATTGGACCTCCCTGATAAACCATTCATCGAGTAGCTATTTAACTTCTTCACAGATGGTGATTAGTTTCTTGACCGAGTGGTTCCTACATTTTTGTCGAACGGGCTTATAATTAGGATCGATACTCAACTTGTGAACCATTACTCTAATTAGTATCCCCTGCATGTCGGCAAGAGTCCACACAAAGGCGTCGATGTTTTGCCTAAGGAAGGTGATGAGTTGGTCGCGGTCGGGTCCTAAAAGGGAGCTACCGATATGTACACATTTTTCTGGCTTGGTGGGGTCTAAAGGAATATTATCAGTTGACTCCCCTGATTGAGCCTGTTGGAGAGTAGCCTCATCTTAAAAATCAAGGTCCCCAATTAGTTGGGTTGGGGTCATCGGATTGACTTGAGATAGGTAACACGTCCGGTCCATCACTTGATCCCCTAGGACTTCTCCAACACTACATAACTTTGGGAACTTTATTTTTAGGTATGAAATCGACGTTACTGCCCCAAAGGTGGTTAGATAGGGCCATCCCGAGATCACGTTGTAGACAGATGAGAGATCGACGACTAGGAATGTAAACATTTGAGAAGTTATAAACGGGTATGCCCCTAGCGTCACCTCCAGTTGAATAGCTCTTTGTACGGGTACAAGTTCATTGTTCAGGCCGTCCAAGGGTCCCTCAGTGGGCCTCATGTGGCTCTTTTCCAATCCAAACTTAAAGAAAGTATCTAGATATAAAAAATTGTGAGAGCTTCCATTATTGATAAAAATTTATTTCAGTTGATAGTTTATATTACTGTCTGAAATGAGGGCAGACATAACCAGAGAGTCAGAATAATGGGTCATTATATGTATCATATCATCATCGGTAAAACTAATAACATCAATCCTAACCCCTACCCTTGGCTTTTTACTTCTAAAAGTTCTCTCTAGGTGGTCTGGGGCATTGCTCTTTGCCAGCCTGGTTGTTATCATGTTGACAACTCCGGCCGCCACTTGATTTCTCGGCTGCTCCTGTGCCTCTTCCTCTGTGGCTGCTGGAGCCTATCTTGGGTTTTTCGGAATCTTATATGATGTCCCCAACGGATCAGGTCTTCGATCTCCTTCTATAGGGTCTGGCAGTCCTCAATTCCATGACCCTAGAGACCGGTGATAGTGATAGCATTTGGTTTGGTCCCCCGCCTCTAGGTTCCTTGGCACCTTTAGCCATTTTAGAAACTTATCATCCTGGATCTACATTAAGATGTTCATGCTCGTGTCAGTCAAGGGGGTCAGGTTCTGCGGTTGGAACTCTTTCCGAGGACCTCGCTCCACTCGCAACTACTTACACCACCCTCGGGGTTGGTAGTCATTCCCATGCCTCTTCTTCTTGTTTTCTAGCCTCTCTGACGGCTGGTCCACATGCTTCGGATGTTTTGCCTCATTGGCCTTCTTGGCTGCAATGTAAGCCTTGACGATCTCATCGACCTCCTGAAAAGTTTGAGGGTTCTGGTGGGTCAAGTGACTAAAGAAGTCTCCAGGCTCTATGGTGACAATGAAAGCACTGAGCTTCACTTGGTCGGTGAGCCCGGATATCCTTCGCGCCTTAGACGTGAAGCAGGCTAGAAAGCGTTTCAGGCTCTCGTCTAGTCACTGCCAAAGCTAGACCAGGTGCCACGGTTGCTTCACCTCCTTCGGTTGGAGGCAAATTAGGACAAAAAGCAATTAGCAAGCTTCGCGAACATTCAGATGGAGTTTGGCTTAAGGTTGTAGAACCAAAGGTGAGTGTCCCCTTTGAGCGTCAAAGGGAAGCAATGGCACATGGTGGCATTGCCTAGGCCCTAGAAGCTCAATAGTGTGCGGAAATAGTATAGGTGATCCATCAGATCAGTACTCTCATCATACGGCTCAAGGGAAGCATTTTGAGCTTGTAGGGGAGAGGATTTGAACGGATCTCCATTGTGAAGGGCGACTTCAGGTCTACGACCCTTCCTCCAGCATCGCCGCTGAAGATGTGCTGCCATATCTTTTCCACATTCTCCTCTATTTGGTAGATAAATGTAACCCTCTTGGCGTTGATGAAAGTCCTTAACTCCGAGTGGTTTGGAGAGGAGTGTACGGCCGTGCAACTTCTAGCTCATGGTGGCCATACGCTGCAGGAGGCTTCTCCTTGGGCTGAGGGCTTCCGGTTGGTACGGGAGTAACAAGGGTTCCCCCACTTAGAGCTTTCCTCTCGTGTCTCAAGGGTTGGTCGGTCCTCCGGCCGTGTTCGAGCCTTACTGCTTGAGGCCTCCTAGGCCTTAGTGTCGTCAAGCCTTGGGGTCTTCTCGGCTGGTGGCTTTGACCTTCGTCTTTTCCTTTTAGAAATTAACACTTATGCTATGGAGACTGGAGCCCCCGGTTGCTATATGTCCAGTTAACTACTGATCCTCTATAGCATTTAGAAGACGTTTCCCATTTGGGCTACCAATGTGCGGACATTATGTTCGGGACGCTCACCCGTATGGCTACTCGCAAAGGGGTCATCACCTTGGGTGGTGATGTTCCTAGGTGGCACATTGGTTTGCACTCTCATGTTGACCATATTTACTGTTAGGAGTGTGGTAGTTAGTGGTTGGACTTTTACATTATTCCCAAAGACAACGCCAATGGTACGCCCTTGATTTCTTAGTTGTGGTACGGATTAGGAACAACTCAATCTTCTGCTGTGGGTCAAATTAGAGTGGGTTCGGTTTCCGTCGTTACTAACTTGAAATCTGCACACCATAAATTACAAATAAGAGGTCAGAGGATTAGTAAAATTTATTCCCTAATTTATCCTATGACGCTCAAGTAAGAAATTATTCCAACAGAATAGAAAGATGTAAGGATGATGAGAAATAATGTAGTGATACACATTTACGAGGATCGAGAGAAGAGGCTTGAGATCATATAAAGCACTCGATGGGAAGTGGCTTAGAGAAAATGTCACGAATTCAAACCAAATAGATCAATTTAAATAATTAATTATAATTTTTAAAATTATAAATCTCAAAATTCGGGTATGACAAATCAAATACATCGGGCCTAACAAATTAAAAATCCACATAGAATCTCAATAGATAACCGTCCGAATCAAATAAATACAACCTACTTTACAATCATCGTATTTGATTG
Source organism: Nepenthes mirabilis (assembly GCA_025585075.1). Lineage (NCBI taxonomy): Eukaryota > Viridiplantae > Streptophyta > Magnoliopsida > Caryophyllales > Nepenthaceae > Nepenthes > Nepenthes mirabilis. The sequence goes on along the minus strand of JAODPA010067830.1, from coordinate 857 downwards.
TAATCCAAATGGGATTACGATGATTGTGGAAGGGTCACTACTTCAAACCTTTCTTGTCGGTGTAAAAAGATTTTTAAATAACAAATATCTCCCTGTTGGGAGTTAGCTAGAATATCCAATGTTTAAATCTAAATATAGTGACAATAACCCAACACATACATGTGACCGTACAATCTATACAAAGTTTCATACACATTTTCGTATATACATACTGATATAAACATATACAATGGATGACAAATTATTCAAACTATTAGAAAAATATTAAATCTCCCAAAATCATAAAACCAGTTCCAAAAACTCCTAAATCATCTAATGAACTACCATGTATGTCCAGAATAAATAAATCGGGTATACAAAAATACATGCATGTTAGTAAAAATTTTAAATAGTATCCAAAACACATCAAATATTAAATCAGACTAAGAAAAGGGGTTTCAAATACTTATCTCGACTTTATATCTCGCAGATATGAAGAAAGGATATTCCAAAGCACCCAAATCGGGTGTTTTTCTCTCCTGTCGGCACGTCCCCCCTCTCTCTCCTTTGCGTAGCTTCTTTGCCGCTGCCGTTGCTCATCCACAATCGTCATCAATCACCGACGTGTCACCAGTAGTTGTCATTGACCACCGTTGTGCTAGTTCTGCATGCTGCCGTCGATAACATTGTTGGCAATTGCCGTCGACCTCCTTGATTGCCTCTCCTCGTGAATCATCGCCACCAGTCAAATCCTCTAGTCGACGGCAAATGTCCACACAGCGTCGTCCTTGTCGCACGTCTTCATCGCCAATTGTCTCTTTCCTTCTTCCTCATTCTCTTTTCCCGAAATCCTCTTCTCTGTTTTCTCATCCTTTTTC
>JAODPA010067829.1:0-10428 GCA_025585075.1 Nepenthes mirabilis | reverse complement strand
TTATTAGTATATTTGTTTCACTATTTTGAAAATGTTTGAGATATTGTTTTTACTATATTAATATCACTGTTTATTTACTTTGATTTTTCACATTATACATCAAATTAAACAAATGATTTCTTAGACAAATAAGGTTAATACACCAAATGCAATCTTGCTCACCCATATTTAGGACATGCCATTTGAGCTCAGAGTATTGTACTTTAATCAGCTTTCTTCTTTTCTTTTTTGTCGAATTTGATAATTTGTCATGGATTTAGTGACAGGGCCTCATCTTTTTGTGCATTTATTTTCTTAATATCATCTTTTATAACTTGTCAAAACCAAAAAAGAAAAAAGGGTGGTAGCGGAAAGAGGTGGCTGACGATGGCGGTGCAGCGGTGGGTTGTGGGGCTGTCGGGATCTTTTTCTTTCAGTATTCTTTTTTTGTTTTTCATTGGAATTATTGTGTGTTTTTAATTTTTTTTAATATCCCATTTTTGTTTTTTTTTTTCTTTTCTAGGAGTGCTGGTTTAGGATTGTTGGGTCCTAAGCATGTCCGCCAAGAAAATAGCTGATTTGGTCGGAGAATGATGAAAGACTGTGAAAATTGAAGAGGGCTGAAGACTATGTTTTACCTTTAAAAAAGGTTGAGGATAGATCTACATAATTTAGAAAGTTAGAGCATAATTAATTTGATATAATGACCCAAAATTAATTAATAATATAGTAAGTCGTTACACTTGAATTTTACAAAAATAACTATAATTTTTCAGTGTGATGGGTTCGGTAGTGTCATGTGCCCGCACAGTTACAAGCCCAACCGACAGCGCGACAAGAAGCTTAACAAGTAACGGGTTAAATCTCAGCAATGAGTTCAATTAGACCCAAGCTAAAGTGGTGATCAAAGTGAAGCCCAAGGAGTGAAGTGTCAAAGGGGATAAGCGTCAGCGGCCCAACTGATGACGCAATCAGACGGACCAATCTGGAAGGCCCTCAGGTAAGCAGCTAATAGAACGGTCAGAGTACGCGCATGCAAAACACTACTTGAAGCCACCAGATGATTGAACCAGGGAACCACTCACAGCCTCCTCACCATAGCAAGACGAAATTTGACGCGGTGGTTCCCATCAATATCCTAATAGCTGTCAAATTCTGATGGAACACCTATCCTAAACCTTAGTCCCAAACCTTCACCCCCAAAGTATTACAAATACTCCTCACCACGGGTAGTCAAAAGGGGGGAGAGAGGGGGAGTAATGACGTCATCCTAAAAACAACTCTTAAGGGGGAGCAACTCCCAAGAAAGGGCAACTCTCAGTGAAAAAATCATCCACGCATGAGACTTAAGAGCCAAGAAAGAACCAAGCACTCTTTCCTAGTACAGCTCTTTCTCACCCATAGTGAATCACTCCATGTCGAGTATATCCCTAGTGAGCTACTCCCTACCGAGTACATCCACAGTAAGCCATTCCCTATTGAGTGTATCAACAGTGAATCACTTCCTGTCGAGTATATCTATAGTAAGCCACTCCTTACCGAGTACATCCATAGTGAATAACTCCTTATCGAGTGCATCCACAGAGAGCCACTCCCTACCGATTGTATCTATAGTGAGCCACTCCCTACCAAGTGTATCCATAGTGAGCCACTCACTGAGTGCATCCACAGTGAGCCACTTCCTATTGAGTGTATCTATAGTAAGTCACTCCCTATTGAGTGTATCCGTAGTGAGTCACTCACCGAGTGCATCCACAGTGAGCCACTCACCGAGTGCATCCACAGTGAGCCACTCCCTACCGAGTGCGTCTATAGTGAGCCACCCACCAAGTGCAACCCTAGTGAGCCACCGACCGCGTACAACCAGAAAGGAGCCTAGACCTCCTTTCTCTCCAAGCCACCTACATCAAGTATACCATTAGAAGTCCAATCCTCATTCCTCTCCAAGTCGCTCCCCTATCGGGAACACAAATAGGAGCTAGTCCTCCTCTCACATTCTCCATTCACATGTAATTCTATATCATTTAGAATCCTCATTATATTTTTCTATTTCTTAAAAAAATTTCTAATTTGAGCGTCAAATGATAAATTGGGGAGTGAGTCCAATCAATCATCTGATTTCTTATTTATAATTTGTGGTGTGCAAGTCATAGATTAATAGCAATAGAAATCATACCAGCTCTAATTCTACCCGTAGTGAAAGATCGAATGATTCCCGAATTTGTACCACAACCCAAAAATCAAAGACGTATCATTGGTGCCACTAGTGAAAAATGACTTAAAAGTATGACCAATACTCACCAATCAAATAAGCAGGGTCAACGCCAATACTCCGATGCACACTCCAGGTAGAAACGACACCTCCCTTGGCAATGACCCCTGGGGGTAGCTAGGGAGGTGCGCCACCCGCACTTAGCGTGATGACGGCTGGGGGCTCTCCCTATCCCCACACAACTTTCGTGCTCAGAGGAACGGATGCGAAGGAAGTGTGACTGGCCGAATCTTGTGTCAATGGAACATCAACCTTGGCATTAAGAAGGATCCGAGTCATGCTGCGCGCACCCATGGGAAGTTCCAGCTCACTGCCTAGGCACATGGAAAGAGACCGAGGCAAGATTAGCGTTGCCATTGTGGCGACTAGCCGCCCATTAGCTGCGGAAAGGTTCTCCATGAAGTCCGACAACCGCAAGTGGACGTTCGTCTAACTCTACAAGCCTTACCGAATCGGTCGAAGGCCAGGACCCCCTCAACAACTTGAAGGTCGTGTCCTCCCCACAAGTGGGGGGACCGGAGGGAGCGTGACTATGTAGACTCGAGGAATGCACTAAGAAACCACCAGGTCTCCTCCACGCTGCAACCTTGTCTCAATAAGGAAAAGATGGTCCAACCTCAAAGTGAAGAGTCTTTAGTCACTCTGCAGCCCCGGATGGACAACGTGCCCAAGGGGGGACCAAGATCCAATCGAGATGCATTACGAACCATTGACAACAGGTCTCACAAAGTTGTGACCCGAGGACTACCCCCACAGTCCAAGTTGGGAGGCCCCGCCTCGAGGAGAGGAGAGACAGCTGCCGAGACAGCCATCAAACACCGACTTCCCCTTCAAAGAGGGAAGGGCCATACCTCATCTCAACGATTCTCCAACTTGACGCATGAGAGCTGCATGCTCGGGGTGACAACTGGTCCCACGTATCAAGTCCAAGTACGCTGAGCAAGCATTACAAAGCGTGCTTTTAATGTGTGCCATGTTTGGATTAATAAAATAGCTGTTATATTCATCTTGCGCATGTTTGCATGAATGCTTGCATGACATTGAATAAAATCTAATGACCTAGGTTGTCCCTAAGTAGGGCGCGTTGTGGCTCACTTGTAAAACCAACCTACAAGTGGTTAGAAAATTCCCGCTTAGGCAACCGAGAGGCCCAAAGCGGTCAAAATCACATGGCCTAGGGGCTCAATAACCTGGCTTCCGTCCCCCCATCAAGCGGCCGTCAAAACCTTAGGGGGCATCTCCAAGCATGCATGTGATGACTCTTGACTGGACGAGCACAATCTGCCAACATGGTCGGCTGGTTAGACTCAAATGCTTGCAAGTAACGATGTCCTCCTAACAGGAAAGAATACCAAAGTAACAACATGCATGCAATGACCTATGACTCCACCAGAGTCCGGTGACTATGGCCTAAAAACCTATCACCTTGAGTAAGGCTCACCCATTGTCGTGTTACAACATCCTCCAGGGAGGATGAGCATAAGAGGGCCAAGGTGCCCAGGAAAAAAGGAGGCAAGAATCACCCCGGGAAATAGCAAAGCTACCAGCTTTCCCAAAACACACAAGGAAGACCACCTATCCAAGACGAAGAAGTTGCAAACCAGTCTAGAGAAAGACCGATAACTGACCCGGGGGCTCCATCAGAACGAGACAAGAGTTAGGCAACCCTCCTAATGAAACTCTTCGACTTCGACATCCATTGACACCAACACCTATCAGAAGGGGAATAGTAGTTGGAAGGTCTTGCATGCCTAGTCAGATTGCCAACCGAAGGAGATAGAATCCAACGTGACGCCAAGGTCCTTTCTCGAGCAGGTGCTGAAGAAAGTGCCTCGCTGGTCCCTACGGGTCTGATGATTCTTTCGGCCCCAAAAGGCCTTTGATGTCGAGAGCTCAAAGTGGGATCCCATGATGGTCCTTGCTGTGATATCTAGCTCTCCACTTGGGCCACAAAAGGCCACACAGTTCAGATGATGGTAGTTAGGCAACAAAATGACTATGCCACGACTTACCGTGCCTGACATATAACGATGGTCGAAGCGAAGTTGGGAAAAAGAGCTCGACACACCGGGAAAGCAAAATAACGACAATCAGTATCCTTAGATCCTTTTATTAAAAATTACGGCTATACAATGGCGATGTCCAGCAGACTCAAAACAAAACGAGAGAATAACATACTCTGATAGGCTATTCGGGACCATGACCCCTCAAAGGGTGTGATCCCTCCTCCGAAAAAATAATAAGAACCTCTTGGTGTCTGGCTCCAGCATTCCTCGTGTCAAGGTAACTGACGGGGAAGTCTAGAGCGGCCTAGGAGACTATGCGTCGGCTAAAACAAACGTTTTCCTGAAATCACCCCCTTAGCAACGGGGCCACCTCCTCTGAATAGAATCTCGACCCTAGGTCCCTCTCCTGCTCGGAACACACACTTATTAGGTCAATGAGTCACAGCTGCTTCATCCAGGACTCGTCCTCAAGCATAGTGATCTAGGCCAGGGCCTGAGCATGGGCATCCGAAAGATTTTCTGCTCTAACTTCGGACTCAAACAAAGCCTGATCAAGGTAGTTGGCTCAATCCTAACTTTGAAGTGCCACACCAATAGTATCATTGATCCTTCATTCCATCTCCTCTCTGTTGACACGTCACACAAAAGGCAGGCGACCTCCTGCTCTAGAGAGCGGATGTTCTCTTCAAGCCTACGGAGCACCCGCTATAACAACCAAAGAGAAGAACCAATTAATCAGGCGAAAGAGACATTAAGAAGCACAACCGCAGAAAGAAAAAAATCTTACCTTATGATCAAAAGGATGAGAGGATCCGATGGATTCAAGGCTATGGGGCCCCTTTAGGACCTCTTGATGCTCCGAAGCCCGAGCAGCAAGGCAAAGCTTGGCACCACCAGTAACAGTGTTCTCTGAAAGAGTAGGCCCCATCTCCTCTGACAACCGGTTGTCAGAGCTACTCCCCTCTATCAAAGGCGTAGAGGCGGAGGATGGTGGCACCTCCGACGGGGATGCAACGAGAATAGAGAGGCCGACAGTATCATGGTGAGCCATCTACAAAAGTGTTAGGAAGACAGTAGAGTAATGCTAAATGGAATGCTCTTAGAGAAAGAAGCAAAGGCACACACCAAACGAAAAGAACGATGAGGAGAAGGGATTGATGCAATGCTTATATAGCCAGTTCCTAGGGAGTCGAAGGGCCTTGTCGCCATAATGGCTGCGATATGTGCCCTCACCATAGCACACCACAACACGTCTTTCTCCATGCGTCATTGTGAGCCATTATGGCGGTTGTCACATCTCCTCCGCAATCGAAGTGCTTAGATGCTCTAGTTGATGTGACGACTTTGTGACCCCCAAAGGCGGCTCCCATACATGCTAGTCTCGACTCGCTGACCAGTAGGTGACAGTTCTCAGAGGCATCATAGAGAGAATTCCATGAAATAGATGACCATGAACATGGGCATACCGACACCTCCCTGGCCAAGTGCTGAGACGAGGGGCCGAGGGCCAAATTAAGATCAATGCATCTAGAGCTCCTCTCATCATGACAGTTGAAACCAAAGCCACGAAGAATGGAAGAATGAAGTACTCCCACCAGTCAGCGACGGTGCTTGAGCCGCTCAACAGGGGTGGTCCCAAACCTTCTAGGCACGAAAACCTAGAGCCTTTGAGAAGGTTACTCACCAGTAGAGGTCAATGTGAAGCGTCACAAGCCAGCCAAATCCGTACCCTCAATTTTCCCGAGTGTTGGGCATGCGGTTGATGAGTTAGCTAGTCATGGCCAACTACTCTAGGGCCTGTCTCCAAGTGACATGGTCTGATCCAGAGCCTTCAAGAACTCTTGGGACCCCAACTCTTAGCCGGACAACATGGCTGGTGGAGCCAACCCACTATAGACCCAGAGTCACCTCGACTGTGACAATGCTTGACCAGCCACCCGTTGCCCCGAAGGCAGTACTCACTCTAAAGACGCAAGCTGTTTCATCGTCTCTGCTAGCACAGCAACCTCAGTGCACCGCACCTTGAATACCATTGGCGGATTGTCCCTGGTGTGGCAACCATGGGGCCTATCCAATCGGACAGCCCCTATCTAAGCATCAAGGCATACTGCCACACGTCGGATCCCCAAGAAATTGAATTACTAAGCCGATGGATTACCAGTAGGTCGCAATGCGCAAAAGCCATGCAATAAATTCGAAATTCAAGATACAAAATGTAAGAGAAATAGCAAAGTTTCAGCCATTAATTTCCTTTACAAAACACAAAACTTATATCAGCGGACATACACAAAAAAAGGAAACATTTGGGGCAGATACCTAGCGGTGTTGGGTTGTAAAATCAGTACTAGTAGGGCAGTAATAACTAAAGTATCCAATAACTATTCGTTACTTATCAACTCTCAGATCAGGGGTCGAGCGCCACACCAGTTGAAAAGGATGCCATTTTCGGACAAAGGGAGGGGCGCGAAACTACTACCATCATAGGAAAGGCCTCCCTATAGGAGATCCTCCACCGAATCCAACCGTAGCCTATGAGGGTATGACCCGACCTATAACGGCAATGATGGTTCGACCATGGCAAAATTTCGAAAGTACCCCCTCTAGCAACCTCCGCAAGCAACCCTCTAACGGAAGGAACCGAAGACTAGACGCTTCCCGACAAGTTGAGGTGGCGTAGTAGAATACTTGTGCCTCAAAGTTCCTTCAAAGTCTTCACCGTTGGACACCCGCATGGAGGAGGACTATGGAAGTGGCTAGAAAACTGAGCCATCCCCGTCACGACAAGGAAACAACCAAGGGACATAATGGCAAGCTCCAACCATAGTTTCCAGCCTCCCAAGACTTTTACCAACCTTGAATGGCCATAACGAGGATTCCAGACAAGCTCTGAGCACAACTTTCAACCCCGAAGAATGCCCACAAGTATTCCACCATGGCGGCTTGGGACTCTCTCCTTGCTCGATCGTTCACATCATTGGATCAAGGGAAAGGTGATTTATGGCATGGGGCAGAGAGAGCACCCATATTTATAGTCAGTGTAAAGATCAACGGAGCCATTAATTCGAAAGGCCACATCCGCAGCGCCATCAGCAGAAGGTTAGCTCTAGGCCTCGAGACTACCCTAGAATCTTTCACAGAAAGACTTAGTTCAGCTGACGCCTTGCATGGAAAGGTGTGAGAGACACTAAAGGGAAATGCCTCGAAAGGAGGCATTTTGGAAAGAAGCGTGCAAGCTGGCCTGCACTGAGACGTCCCATCAACGTATATACCGAAAACTGGCAAAGTATAGTTTCCCAATATTGGGGGGCTAATGATGGGTCTAGTGGCATCATGGGTCAATATAGTTCCAAGCCCAACCGATAGCGCGACAAGGGACTCAACAAGCAACTCGCTTAGCCTCAGTAAATAGTTCAATCCTGCTTAGATCAAAGTGGCGATTAAAATGAGGCCCAAGGAGTGAAGTGTCAAAAGAGATAAGCGTCAACGGCCCAACCAACGATGCAGCTAGATGGATTAATTAAAAGGGGGTTATAAATAACGAGTTTGAGGTTCTTGTGATTAGCCATTCAAAACAACCATGCGAATAAACGGTTGTAATGCAACTCTCATCGCACCTTATTTCATGTAACAGAAAACACAATGAGAAAATACATGGCAACCTAGCCCATGATTGCTGCTCAGATTTGACACCACGAAAACCATCAATATCAAAAATATTATCCATATCATAATATAAATGATAAATTATGATCTCTCAAGTCAATAATTTAGATACATCTAAATTTTAATGAGATAAATATAGCCCCAAAATCTATCATCACAAAATAAATGGTATTTCAATGTATCTCTTCAAAAAAAAGAAAAGAAAAAGAAAAACATATCCAACAAAGCTCTAAAGAATGCTTAGTCTATAGCCCTTCCTCCATCTTTAGGATAAACTATCGCTATCACTCGTACTACTCTAGAAGAAAAAAAAAATAAGAATGAGTAAAATACCCAATAAATAATTCTAACTAAAGTTAATAATAGTAAAAATCAAGCGATCTATAAAACTCATTTGTTAGTACAAGTTCCAAGTACATGATAAGATACAATATATGTAGAAAGTAATAACTGTTCCTAGTTAATAATAAAGCAACAACATGACAACAATTAATAGGTCAATAAGAATACCTCAATGAATGATGCTAACAAATTACGCCCATGATATCAATTTTATGAACAATATTGATATCTCGAAGGATACCTACAAAATTCCAACAAATTTCAATAAATATCATGAGATCTTAAAATATCTAAGATATTAAAGCCCTCCCTTGAATTTTTTGAAAATCCTGGTCAATGTAAGGTTACAACAATATAAGGTAATGATAAATTTCTGTGATTTTATTCTGATATTATAAGCAAAGGTAGCTTTTTACATCCTTGTTGGCTAGGTAAGCATTTTGAGGTTATCAACATTTATGGTAAGCAACTTTTCCTATAATTCTCCAAGAGATTATACTTGTAGCATATTCCTTACTAACCTATCCTTACTAACCTATGATGCTCTTTGTTTATGATATCTCAGATATCAGCTCATATAATGGTTAAAAAGTTATAAATATCACATCTCAAAATTAATCGACTTCTACCAATAAAAATATAATAGATATTAAAAAAATTATAGATTATGCTAGAGTCTCATAGACTCTTTTTTACTTAAATACCTTAGAATTTTTATACGCTATTATATATGTAGTCATAAAATGCTAAAGAATATACTCATATAAATCGAGGGGTAATGCTAACAAATAAAGAGAATAAGAAAATTGAGGAAATCAATATGAGTGCTTAAGTATCCCATATAGTCAATTCTCAATAAGGCTCACAAAAATCCTCTAAATAATGAGGCCAACCTTGGGGTTTCTTTTTTCATACCATTCACTTGTGACAATTCACTAACATATTCAAACTCACACTATACTTAGCTACACTAAACGGCCTATTAGAGGGTATAAAGTCTCATCTTCTAAGTACTCATATTTTCTGCCAGAGGCTAAGAAAATTCCTAAAATTTTGATCCAAGTCACAACTTTTCATCCAAGTTATCTTATACATGGCATTAAGGATACAGCCACCATATACATGGCCTACCCCATGAACAAACTATTTTATTAGCATGTGGTCAATCATTCATTAGGAAAAACCATAGATCTATGATATATAAACATACAACTTATAAAATATATTTTTATTCTTATAACTCCACAGTAGGCACACAGCCACCTAGAATTTATTCACAAAATGAATATCTCCATCATATAACCTATCATTTAATAAGGAAAGCTATAGACCTATTATAAATTATCATACAATTTATGCACATATATTATTAGCCCTTCTTAGTCTTTATCATACCCACAGCCGCCTAGAGTTCATGCATGCTACTTTCAGATTTCTGCTACTTTATTGTTCTAGTCCAAAACTATGGATCTAAAATGAACTATTAAGTATAATAATATTTCTACATAGAGTTATCAATCTTCACTGTTAGCTTTAAAAATACTAACCCCCCCTAAAATATCATGATTATGCTACTAAAGCATACAAAATGAGGAATTCAATATTACAGGATATTATTTTAGTAAGATATTTTTGCATGTCATTTTTCAATTATTAATTGACCGTTTATTTGTCCATCACTAAATCGAGATATATACTGAAAATATGGAGGATAGGAGGACCGAATTTCACAATGAACATATGAGAATTATTTAATAGAAATCAAGAATTATACTAAAAGGTCATGAAGATCACTTGCTTTAGGATGTTTATTTAAAATATCTCCCACGGTGGTGGTAGCAATGCTTTTTTAATTCTTTGCTATATTTGTCCTATATATTTTGACATTCTCTTTTTCGATAATTGCCATTTTTTTTTTCATGAAAGAAACTAAGATTGCGACATATATTAGTAGCCTTTTTGTTGCTTAGCCGATTATTAAGGGAAAATAATATGAGGTTTAAATAACTTAAGTGGTATTTGCCTTATTTAATTTTCCATAGTGGGCAATGATAAGATCTTGCCTGATTCTTTACGTGCCAAGGACAATGGAGCCGTGCTAAGAAATCAGATGTCTGCCAATAAGTTATAAATTTAAAAATAATAATAATTAAAAATAAAGATATG
>JAODPA010067828.1:0-10429 GCA_025585075.1 Nepenthes mirabilis | reverse complement strand
GTCCTCTCTCGTCGTCTTGCCCAATCTGAATCTGAGTGTTCCCAGTACTCCTTAATAAGAACAAGATGCGAAATTGTAACTCTATTAAAAATTTATAACCTCTCTCTCTCTCTCTCTCTCTCTCTCTCTCTCTGATCACCAAAAAGTCAAAAACAAAATTATATTCGTTTTTATTTTTTCACTCTCTCTCTTTATCCTCGATCGTTTTCTGGATTGGAGGCTTGTAGAGAGGGCCCGCCTCCTCTCTCCCCCAACCCCACTCTGGGAAAGAGTGAATATCGAAAATTTTTTAATGAAATTCTGATAATCAAAATCTTATCTCCCCTTTTCAACTGCCTAATAAGACCCATCATCGAAACCCTAGAACACGATAGACTCTCTCGCTCATCCCCTTTGTTTCTTCATCATGTTTGTTTTATTTCTATTAGGGTTCAATCCGGCTACCACAATCAGACATAGTAAAACAAAATTCAAATATTCCATCAACCATTAATCACTAAACTTATAAATATAAAAAATATAATAATGTCTAATGTTTTTAACGTGAAATTTTTTTTTTTTTAAAAAAATTATAAGGTAAACTCAAAATACCGATCATATGAACCCCTTTCGAAATCCTTTCACTACAATTTTAAATAAAGGTGGTCGATTACAACCTTCTTTAATACACTCAATAACATACAAAGATAAATATAATAAAAAATAAGAATAACCAAATAAAATACGCTTTATAAAATTATTTTAGAACAACGTATTCAATTTTGACAAACAACGGAATTCAAATCGGATTTTAACCAGATGCTGAACCCTTTTCTTATTCTCTCATTTTCTCTTTTCTCTCTGTGCGGCGCTTGTTGTATAAGAAGTAATTTTAAAATAACCTTAAAAAGTATCTGACGCGTTTATACTGCGAACCGTGCTCGAGTGCCGTTAGGTGTGCCTTGAGCACGAGTGCCACTAGAAACGATGCTTAAGCACCCCTGAAGTGTGCCTCAAGCGTGCCCCTTCTAGAACCAACGCTCCTAGAATTGGCGCCTGGGCGCCCCTCAGGTGCGAGCGCTAGCCACGCAGGTGTGAACATTGCAATTTTTGTATGAATCTTACGCGATCATCTGATAACTAACCATTTATTGTGAAAATCCACAAAAAAATAATCAAAACTCAACAATTTCTGACATTTTATAGACAGCCGTAGATTGATGCTGATGAATGAATTTATCTTGATTTAATTAGGGCTTATTTGTTGTGTTCCTAATAACTTCTTTGTGGAACCGATTTTTAGGATTTCTGATCGTGAACGGTTTCGAGCTTGGTGACTGGGTAGGTTTATTTTCAATATGGATTATTTTGCTATAATTTATCGCTCAAATGTCAGTTCCGCCAAACAGCGATTGCATTCAAATACAAGACGTTTGTGATGGAAATCTTGAAGAAGAAATTGCTCTGATCCGGGAAATTGTCCATGATTACCCTACGTTGCCATGGATACTGAATTCCCGGGAATCGTTCTTCATCCCATCGGGAATTTTAAGAGTAGCTGTGGTTATCACTACCGAAACCTGAAAGAAAACGTGGACATGTTGAAATTGATCCAAGTGGGTTTAACTTTCTCCGACAAGCAAGGGAACCTGCCAATCTGTGGTACTGATAAGTACTGCATTTGGCATTCAATTTTCTTGAGTTCAATTCTAACGAGGACGGATTTGCAGATGATTCTGTCGAGCAGCTGCGCAATAGCAGGATCAATTTCAAAAAGTACAATGAAATGGGCATTGACGCAAGGAGGTTCGGGCGCGCTTGATGTCTTCTGGTGTGGTGTTTGAATTATAACGTTCAATGGGTGATTTTCCATAGTGGATTTGACTTCGGGTACTTGCTTAAGCTCTTGACGTGCAGGAACTTGCCTGATACACGTGGGATTCGTTGAGTTGATCAATGCCTACTTTCCGACCTTGTATGACATCAAGCATCTGATGATGTTTTGTAATAGTCAACACGGATGGCTGAACAAGCTCGCCGAGTTGCTGGAAGTGGATAGAGTTGGCATCTGCCATCAGGTAGGTTCAGAAAGAGCTGTGCATTCTGAAACTGGAAACGGAATTTCTTCAGTGGTTCACTGGAGAAATATGCCGGTGTTTTGTATGGACTCGGTGGTGGAAAAGGATGGAGAGTGCGTGCGTATTCATTAGTTAAGTGTCAGAAAAAAAAATTTACAACAACAACAAAAAAAAAAAATAAAGATAAGGGAATCTGTTTTTGTTTCCTGGTCTACATGTGCTTGTACGCCGTACAATTAAAGATGAAGCGAGTTTCTTAATTGTTCTTATCCAAGCAGCTCTTGCCGTCCTCTTTCTCAATTTTTCTTCCCTAGGCAGAACCATCACTCTTAATATTGAAAGCACATCACGTCGACTTGTACGAGGCACGTTGATCTTCCCAATGATACTCGAGTTCTTTCCATATACTGGGATTTGATGATGCCATGGCTGTTGTAGTTACAAAGAGACTATCAGGGCCACAATCTAACCCCCACAGCCGGTAACATCCATGCCGCAATCTAACCCCCACAGCTGGTAACTATTTGATGTCTGGATCTCGGCCCCTTTTGTCATGTTTCATTGATTTGAATGTTTTGAACAAGATTTCTTCATTCCATAAACTCAGTTTGGACCACCGAAATTCTATCATAGATTATCTTATATACTGATGGAGTCCGGATGGCTCTGAAACTCAGATTCACGCCAAAATATATCGGTGCTTATGACATATCTGAAGGACCTGATGTCACTGACAGATGAAATCACCCTCGCCATGACAAAACGTTTGAAGGAACAATGTTGCTCAATTGAAGGCATTTGGGACCTTTAAAAACAATTTTATTCTTTCTTTGAAAATTCTTATAATGAGAAAACATCTTTTTCTTATCATTGTGCAAATCGGATTATTTGGGAAGCATTACATAGTTCTAGTGTGGGCACTGAAAATGCTGGCAATCTAACTACACGTTGCGCTCACCATAGAGTGACCTTTCTGAACCAGAGGGTCGTTGCACAAAGCACACGCCAGTGGGCATAGAGCTAAAAGGTCCCAATAAATAATTAATGTCGATAGAAACCAAGCAGGTTCAAGTTACGCAATTCAACTACAAAAGTTAGTTATCCATGCTGTCACAAGAAATGGGGTTAACAGAATACAGGGCAACAAGAGTTTTCACTAATCCAAAGCTGAAACTTGAAGAGCTGAAGAAAGTCTGGCACCAGAATCTTATTTCCTGCATCATAGATATCACATAACCAATAGAACAGACTAAATCATCCATGTCAACACATTCAAATTCTCAAAAACCTGGCCAGAGTTAAGACAACAGCTATGCACAGATCAAAGACTGAGTCCTGCTTCTCTACTGTTAAACCTACTTGGAGCACCAAATATGGCCTTCAAATCTATAAAATATAAAAATCAAAATCATTGTAAAACAATAGTCACTCAGGTAGGTTAGCAACCTTCTGCAAAGACCACGAACAAAAACATTACTTACACTTAAAGATTATTAATCGGGCAGCCCTGGTTTGTTGAGCATGACTGCTTGGAAGGAATTACAGCTTTCTTTATTTAGCAGGTATCAGCATGCAAGAATAGGAATCTGTAGTTCCCACCAAGAGCCAAAAGGACTATCAATTCCCACTAAACAAGCAGCATTCTTTAGGCAATCTGTCACTGGATTTTATGAGTTTCTCAAGGGACATGAGTCATGAACAGCTAAAAAAACTAGGAAATGTTCTGTCATGGAATCCCATGCTTCCTCAACCTTTCTTGTCAGCAGGTGTTTCCTTGAAATAGTTCCGTACATGCATGTCTTCTACTTCATGATGATAATTATCAAAGGCCATAGTCCATAAATATTGTGTACGAATAGCAGGAAATGAGTTTTTTGACATTTCAATCTTACAACAGCATTTAAATCCGTCTTTCAACTTTCAGCAAACAAGTACAGTTGATGCAGCACATACAGTTACCAATGGTAACAGATTTATATGGAGAATGAGCTAATCAGATCTTTCTGACCAAATTTGACTCACTCAAAATCAGTCTATAATTTTTGCATTGATCATAATAACTAACGAAAACATAGTTCTGCTAGTTGGCAGACATGCTGTAGAGAGAAAAACAAAAAGAAGCAAATGAAGTTCACTGATACAAGGGATAATCAGATACTGCAACGGTTTAGGGACAGTGCCTTCCACAGGAGGAAGCAAGTTGAAACAACATCCGGATAGGTGTGAACTGACCCTAGATCATCAAGCAAAAAAGGAATATAGCATTGGCAGTTGAAAAAATAAAAATTTTAACTTATACGGGTTACAATAAAACAAATAACCTAAGCATCCACATAATGCAGTTTGTTTTGGCACTGCATCATCGTCAGCTGCACTACACCTCACAAGCATCATTGCACGGAAATATAAGCATATCATTCATTATTAATTATATGAATAGCCAGGAGCTTTATTCCAATGCATATTGCTACAGAATTGCAAAGCACATGCACGTTAAGGGCCTTGGCGTGCAGATTATATATAACAAAATCTTTTAAGGGGTGAATCTACAACACAATATTAATCAGGCAGTCCAATAAGGAAATATTTTCAAGTTGTCAGTCATACATTGATACTAACCTTATTTTGGTTACATCTTCAGCATCGCTTGCGCTTGAGAGTGTTCAGGTTCTTGAAAACATAACTAATAACCTCCTTCAATGTGGCTTTTCTTCCTTCTTTATAGTTCCAGAGCTCAGGAACTACATATCTCCCACTTGGATTATATTCATTCAACTCTTTCAAGGCCACGATAACTGCATTATGTATTTCATTGCCCCACTCATCCTTCAGACTCTGCAGTTTCTCATCTTCCTCATCAATTATTTCCTAGTCATGAAGAACGACTCCCATTTGATATACATCTTACAAGGTTCAAGCATCAGCCTCAGAAAAATATAATGCATGATAAACTGCAGGCACCAATTTTGATGGTCTGAGTTGTTGTAAATTATTCACTACCTCAACATTATTGTATGTGACCTCTAAGAAAACAAAAAATGCATTTATATATTAGCACATCCTTCCACTAAAATGGGTTCGAATGCCTATATGCCTAATCTATGAAAAGTAGGCTTATAGATATACTCTATAAATAAAAATAATAATCATATTGTAACTTCTTCTGGGGAATTTCACGAAATTAAAAAAGACAAGAAAAATTTAAGGTTAGAGTGCTGAAAAACCTTACCTCAGTCTTTCCATCAATCACAGTAATCTTAAATGGGTGCCATTCTGATTTCTTCAGATTTTCCTGCCACAAGGAGCATAGCTCAGAGGCCTTTATGAGTGCCTCATCAGCCCGGAATCTTTGTTTGCATAAAGTAACAAATGCTTTTTCGTTGATTTCTCCCATTCTCTTGATTCCAATGTTAGTGCGACTGCTCAACAGGATATCTGATAAACCCTAAAACATGAAATAATCATTAGTTCATCATCTCTTATGCAAAACCTAATCAATAAAATAGCTAACATGAGACTATGTCCAACAACCAAGCAAACTAAGCCTTCTATTACTAAGTGGAAAGATGAGACAAGTATCCGAAATTCAACTCAACAAACTCAAGAATTATTCAACTCATTATTTGAGTTAATGTTCCGTTTGACCTTATTTCACATGGGATATCTGTTTAGGGAGCCGGATTTGTTCAGTACCTCAGCTGTTTGAATCAATAGAATTTACCACAACCGGACAACAGCAGCTTAAACAACAATTTCAGGAAGAACAGTGGAGCTGACAGCTTACCTCAATTAGTTCTTTACGAGCTTCTTGCAGCTCATCATTGCTCCGTCGCTCTTTAGTTATAAGAGTTTGATTTAGCGATTCAACAGCGGCTAAATCTTCAACTTTTGTCTCCAATTCTTCAGTTATCTCTTTCATCTTCTTCTTCACTGCAGCATCATCATCATCTCCAAGATGTTTCATCACTTCTAATTTTCCTTTCAACTCTTCAATTTCCATTTCCAACTTCTGCTTAGCATCCAACTGCTTTTCTAACTGAAGAACCTTTTTCAAGGCTTCCTCTTTTTCCCTCTGGAAAATAATTTCAGTCAGTAGCAGTTATCTGATGGTGCAGAGTTCATAGAAATAGAAAGCACAACAATGGCCAAAATCTGATTTGAATTGCCACCTTTTGTTGTTCAACCAGCCTCAAAACATTCTCATCTGCTTTCCTCTGCTCCATGGAAGCCATTTGAAGAGAACTATTTCTCTCATCATTCTAAAACAAAAATATCAGTTGCAAGTACATTAGGAAACTGAAATCTATATGTATTGACTCAGCAATTGGTAAGATCTTCAAGGAAACTATTTCAATTTTTTTTTTCGGGAAAACTAAAATGACAAGACACGGCTTATTAAGCTGCTGGACGCAGCCCACCTCCCTTTTCATTCCCTTGTGAACATTAACAGCAGCATTATCATAAGCTTTTCCCATTGAGGACAAACAATGTTGATGATTGGGTGAACATTTCATACACACTCAATATACCATGGTGAAAATGTCTCCATTATCTGGAACAGTAGGGAAACTTCCACAACAGTTGAATCCTGTCGTAAAGACTTGACTCAGTGATCCAATTTGTTCTAATATAAACAAGTTTCAGCTACATGAGATAACAACCAGATAAATGGTAAAATGGGATACAAATAGATGGGCCACAGTTATTTTTTTAGGAATCCCTTGGGCAATCTAGTAGCATGTCACAATCTGAGCATGTTTCAAAGCTTTCACAACAGTCTTAAAGGTGAAACAAGGTGAATTAGTGTAGGTTCCTTTTGGAAAAGTTACTAACACAAGAAAGATGAACACTTGAATGCTAAGGGAACAAAGACTGCACCCTAGAAATTAGTAGAATCCATTACAAGATGTCACCTGTTTCTTCTCCTCCTCGAGTTTTTGCCTCTCGCGTTCAGTTAAAGCCTCACGCTTACTTAAGTCTCTGGTCCGCAAATCAATCTGTCTCTTCTTAGACTCCAACTCATGGCTCAGTTTTTCTTGCTCCTCTATTATCCTTCGAACATGATCACGTGCAAGACGCTGCATCTTCCTTGTTTCTGTTTAGAATACTATATGAAACCATCCGCAGAAAAGATCTATAGGGATTAAGAAAAAAAATACAGACAAGATAATCCTACAGTATCTCCAATATAAGCTTCAATGCAAAGTGTAACATTGATATTATGCTACAAGTGTTTTTTCCCTTTTTCAGTTGCCAAGAGAACTTACACTTACAATATCAAGCAAATTTGATCCTTTTTCTTTCTTATATATGAGCAGACACTCTACCACTTGACCATTCACGTTTAGTAAGTAGAGAACACAATTTGCCTTGTATTGAGTAGAATCAGTTATTCATCCACATCAGCACAAAAGCAAGATAATAAAAATGTGATTAATCAAACAACAGCAGCATCAGTTGCATCTAGTGGTTGCTAATCATATCCATTGGAAAGTGAATACTCAGACCAACCAAGGTCCTGTTATCAGGGGTTGTCCTACATAAGTAATATAATGAGACAAATGCACTTTGAAAGAAAGAACTAACATGATAAAATATTTTATTATGCAGTGGTATCTGAAATTAGGACTTGCATAATTTTCAACAATAGTCTAAATTCCAGTCATTTGAACGTTTGTGAATATAGGTAAAAAGAGAATCCCACGCACAGAGATTAAGACAAATATAATATACCAATCATACATTGGTAAAACAAGAAATAGAAAATCAGATGCATCTACAGACATGAGTCAACATAGCCACAAGCATGAGCAGCAAGTGCGGCATGTAGGGAGAATAGGAACTGACCTTCATAAAAGGCTTGCTGCAGCTTGTCTTTCTCTTCAAGCACCCTACTAAGCGACATTGTTTTTTCATTGAATTTGGACATCATTTCGTTTAAGTTTTCATTTTTCATATCAATTTCATTAGCTAAGCTGACCACAATACTTTGTTTATCCTGCTTAGCTTCCTGAACAATACCAGAAAGAGTTTTCAGCTCTCCATTCTTGCGAAGACAGTCACCTATAGCCCCCTCCAAATTATAATCGTCAGCACGTGCAAGCCATCCATAGATATTTGAACCCGGCATGTTTTTATTTCCATGCCACTCCTTCTTACTCTGCCGATCAGCTTCAAAAGATTTCTCAAATTCCACTGCATTTTTGAAACCTGTCCAATCTTTCTCAAATTTTATTACTCCTTGTGCAGTTTGATCTTGTTCATTGTGGCAAATTTCTACTTCCACCGGTTTATATTTGGAGAATACTTTTAACCAATAATTGCTATCAGACACAGGTGTTCCACTCTTTGGGTCACTCACCATATTGACAATTATTCCCATCCAAGGCCAGCAATACAACTCTTCCTGCTCATTAGTGTCAGGAGCAGGTGAAGGTTCAGCTATCCGATTGGCTTGATCTGATACATTAGCCAAGTCCTCCTCCAGAAACTTTGCCAGAGCAAGATGGTTAGCCTTCTGTTTAGCACTCCTGTTTGCAGAACCTTTACCAACCCCTGAGGAATGTTGAAGAAGGTCCTTGTAACCATATTCTTGTTTCTTCTTCCCAGCACAAAAGGGACATCTAAGGGTGCCATTTATATTAGTTACTTTGTACTTTCCAGTCCTCAATTGTTCATATGGTTTGTCTTTATAATCATCAATCTCAGATTCACTAATATCTGACTCTTCATCTGAGCTGTACTCCATCTAGCTCTGTTGCCAAAAAAAAATTGAAACTGAAAATTAAGTTACGAGAAGAACAGAAAGGAAAGTACCACAATGAGCAGATCAGAAATTACAAGATAGAATTGGGCAGAAAAGTAGAAGGTTCCTGTATTAAGTAAAGACATAATAAGCTATTGATATTCTTTTCACTGTCTTCTCAATATTCAAAATCTACATAATTGTGTTAGTAGATGTATGGAGATCCACAGTACAACCCATATTTATTCCGTCTTAAAATACCCATGCCATTTGAGGTTCTGAAAATGTTACTAGGACCTCACGCCTTAATATCCTAATCATGCAATCACCACTGACCAACTTTGGCATCCTGAATGCACCCCACCACCACCAAGTCAACCCGTGTCAATGCAATACCATCGATCAGTCAAAATTTATAAGTTAGGCCAGTCTGGAGTATCAACACAACAATTTAAAAATAAAAAAAAAAGAATGCTTGGGGTGATTCATAATTAATATTAAGACCTCACATCCAGATTCCAAAAAATTCTCCAAGGAGGCAGGGGATGGTCAAATCTTTTTTAGGTACATAATCTATTATGGTTTTTAGCATGTCCCTGGAAATTACAAAACTATGGAGGATCAGTTTCCTATTTTCATTTTTTCATCAAGAAATTGAACAAAAGAGGTATGCAGACTGGGGAGTTGGGTTGGGGGATGAGGGGGGAGAGCCACGTAGAAGATCAAAATTTGGGTTTATGGGCTTGTAATTATGTTCATTACACAAACTACTAGCCAAATTTTCCACCTAACCAAATTTCCACTGATAGAGCATCCCAACTTCCAAAATGAGCTTCTCTTTGGTTTTCGGAAAATTCTGAGGATGCAACTTCTCAGAAACAACTATTTGCCACCATATTTTTGCTACCTGGAAGCATATTCCACCATTCCATATGAAATGTATGTGCACTGTATGCATATTAAATCACATCCATTATTGTTACGAAAAAATGCAACCTTTATGTAAAAAGGTCAAAAGATCTTACCAAATGCATGCATAAATCCCACAAAATGAACACATGTACAAGTACAAATGTTAACAATCATGGAGGATAATTCGGCAGAACACCAACACCGAAACGGAGAGATGTAGAGGTAAGCAAGGGGGCTGGGGGGGGGGGGAGAGAGAGAGATAGAGAGAGAGGGAGAGAGAGGAAGTACAGAGCTTCGAAGCAGATCGCAGACGTCAGTTGGCCCGAACTGGTTACTAGTCGGTGACTCCCTGTTTAAAACAACGGGCTGTGAATGGCCCTTCTCTCCCACTCCCCCTCTCTCTCTCTCTCCGTCCGGGGGCCAACCAGGCTTGGGCTACAAAAATAGGATTTAGTCCTTCCATACCTAGGAAGTTTTGGACTTTCAAAAAATTCGATCAAATCCCTTAACTCAAATTTAGAACTAAACCAAAAAAATAATAAAATAATTGAACCCAATGATTTCTTGTTTGGAATATAGTTATTTCAATCTTAGCCCAACAATTTTTATTTTATGACCAATTCATCAAATTAATTCGATTATAACTTTTGTTTTTATCAAATTGGTATTATAATTATGCCCACTTCTATACTTATTATTATCAAAAATCAATTTT
>JAODPA010067827.1:0-10430 GCA_025585075.1 Nepenthes mirabilis | reverse complement strand
TATTTATCAATTACTAAAAAATTATTTTTTAATAAATTACTCGTCGATAAACAGACGGAGTCTTAACAGAAAACGCCATGCTATTACCTGAGGAACCTCAAAATGGATGGATGTTTGCCCTGCGTTTGTTGGCGGTGCCTTTCTCAGTTTCTCTCTCGCTCCCACCACTATCGAATCACCAGTGAGTTAATCCACCTTGCGACTCTGATTGACTGTGAACATCTGAGAGAGAGAGAGAGAGAGAGAGAGAGAGAGAGAGAGAGAGATAATAAACAGTATGAATTAGCGTAATGAAACCCTAACCAGATTTAATCCCAATTTGCGACACAAAAGATGGTTAAAAGCAGAAGTTTGGCATCTTCTTGACAATTTGAAGCGCAATCGATCAAGTTCTTGAATGTTTGGGACCATTTATGCATCATCTGTGTGTAAGATTCACATTGAATTTGATATTTCCAGCTTGAAGAATTACAGGTTGTTGTAATTTTTATTGGTAGGAGGATATGGAGGAGCAGTTTATCCTAAGAGTTCCACCGTCTGTCTCTGAACGAATAGAACGCCTTCTGAATGAGAATCCTTCATCTTCCGAAGACAAGGAATTGGACCTGTCTTTCTCTGGTGAGATGACTCCCTCCCTCCCTCTCTCTCTCTCTCTCTCTCGCTTTCGCCCTTTCTACTGATGAATTTAAACGATGGCGATTGCTTTTGTTTAGTGTTTACCATTTCTTTTTCTGAATATACCGGTTACCCCAGGGGAAAACCACGCACACCTGTAGACTTTTTAGTCTGCGATCGTTATCTTCGTTCCACTCTTGTTCTTGCTTCTGAATCCTTCTTAGCGTTGATTTCTTCATTCCAGGTTCAAAATTTGGAATGAGATTGTAGGGAGAAAATCGATTATGCGGCAATTATGGAACCTTGATTTAAAGGGGAAGAAGAAGTTTCGAAATTGAAGTTTAGAAGCGGGACGAAAGAGAATTGGAGGGGAGACAAGAAAAGGATCTGCACTTCATTGTATGAACGTTGCCACCTGAGCGATTATTTATATTACTAGTTTTTGGTTACTAAAAAGATGTAAAATATGCTCACAATTAAGCTGTTTTCTTATTGAACTAGATTTAGAACATTCTTGATGGAACACTGGTGTTATAAGTAATTGAAGAATTCCCAAAATAGATCATGTAGCCTGCCCATATTCGTCCTGTTAGAAATAGACTATGCATTCGAACCATAAGGAAATGCGAAATAAGCGATGACAAGCACACAACAATCAATCACAAGTAATAAAGGTATGATTTTTACGTGGAAAACTCCCTATTAAACGAGGGAGAAAAACTACGGGACACGGAGTCCGAAATTTTCTACTAGCGATAGTTTATTAGTTACATAAACCACAAATCTCAAGGGTCACAACCTCTTACTTCAAACAGCCCGTACAAGAAATATAAAGTGAAAGAGTAAAGATAAAACCCGACAGATGTTTTTCTCAACAGCAAGAACTTCGTACGTGTGATTGGCGGAGACTGGAACTTAATTCAAAACCCAACCGGAGGCTCAAATCTTCCTCTTCTCCTTCTTCTCTCTCTTTCTCTTCTTTTCTCTCTCTTAAACGGCGTTCCAAACTGATCGGATAACCCTAAAATGCAAGGTGCGCGTTTTATAAAAACTGGCCCCTGCTCGAGTGCCCGGTTCTGGAATTTGCGCTCGAGCGCCATTAAGGCGAGAATCGAGCGGGAGCTATTGGAAAACTCGCTTCCAGTACCCAACAGGCGCAACTCGAGCCTTCCTCATGTGTTGAGAATATTTGCCGCCATCCGCCACGACAAATGAGTATGGGTTCACACAAAAGTAACCCATAACTCAACACGTTCAACTTGCATATGCATGGAGCACGCACATGGACGTGAATAATTTCACAGTAACTCTTCTGAACCACTTATGTTGATCTTCCTGGCAAAGCAGAGATCATTGCCTTCCCTTTATGATGCCTTCCCCTCTAGTGTTGATGTTAGGGATTATTTCATTGAGCCAGCACCGTGGCAGCCTGATTCCCTTTCTTAACTGCGCTTCTTCCTGACACACTAACTGGCCTGCTTCTATCCAACACACCAAGTGGCATACAAGGTACCCATCAATCATCAAAAGTGTGAAGCAGCAGCTAACTGTCTTTGAGCATTAGAGTTGGGAGGATGAGACTGCACCAAATTTTACCTCTTGCATTAGAGCTATTATATTGACATGGAAGGTTGACTTGAGGGCAAGCTTGTAGGACAACATTACTAAATTTTGGGAGATTAAATATAGTATTACTTTGAAATTTTGTTTACATTTTGATCTTATGATGCCTGGTTCCAAGTAGCACGTGTTGGAAATTATTAAATTTGGCATTCAATCGGATTGTAGCCTGTATAAATGCCTTTCAGCCACATGCTCTATGATAATTGATTAATGCATTGAGTAGTTGAGAACGTGTCTCTTCTTGTGTCTCTGCCTTTTCTGTCCTGTTATGCTGCCCTCTAATTTCCTCCTGATCTTTGCTATCAAATCTTATCCTTAATTCATTTGGTCTTCACCCCTTTTTTTCCATCTCATCTCACTTTGTCTACTTACTCCTTTGTAGGCTGCCCTACAATACTTCCCTAGTGAATGGTGGTAATTAAATGTAAATTCTGCTAATAATTGAGCTGAATACTGGTAAATGAATTTCTGAATCTTTAAGATATAATATTGTCATCTGTTCCAACTGAAGAATATTACCTCTTTATGGGCTAATCTACTAGCATACTTCAACTTGCATATGCACATGGAACGGACACATTCCCTGCATTAGCTGCTTGCTACCCTAGTGGATCTGTTTTGCTGCTGCACCAATAATGGTATATGTCAGCATCTTTCAATACTTATTAACCACTAGGGGCTGTATTAGCCTACCCAAATTCTTATATCTTATTGTGTATATTTGGTTCTCATAGCCTTGATCATATTCTGTCATTATGGTGGTTTAGGCTAGCATCAAACAAATTCCAAGGGTTTATAAACCTTATGTCACGGCCTTGGCATGAGTGGAAAATAAATTAAACTATAAAATAAACCTAAATAAAAATTTTCTTTTTCCTTAAAAGGACAAAAACAAAAGTAACCTAAATATTGGATTGGATCTAACAAACTAAAATCCAAAACAATATAATATCCATTGTACTCGACAACAAATACAATACCTAACCGAATTAATGCTATTCGGTCACCATATAATTAATGTAAATACCTACTCATAACAAGCCGGTTTGTAAGGAAAATTCCTAACAAATGTCCAAACCATAATATTATAAAACCTTTGTGAATATCCATCTAATAACAGTATTTTTGAAAATAATACAGACCATGAATAAACAAACTAATCAAATCCCAACCTAAGTCTCAATATAAATCTAAATAAATATCTAAGCTACAAATAATAATAATATCTTTAAATTTTCTCCGCCCAAGATCTTATAAGTGATCTAAGTGCCATCTAATCTGAAATGTTAGAAAATAGGACAAATTATAAGTTTAAAATTTGACAAGGACATATATATAAACAAACCATGTGCATAAATCATATAGGAAGACTGAAAATTGTAAGTATCATATCATAAACCTAGTGTGTCCAAAGTTTTAAACATATTGTCGAGATCATGATTTCGTATGCCAAAATTCGTAATACATATATAAATATCAAATAATCCAAACTGTATGAAATCGTTCAAAAGTCCAAATTATATATTTTCCAAAGGCTCAAATATCTTTAGTCCAATAATTTTGAATATCGTATCGAAACCTGCAACTCTCAAATGTCAGTCATTTCAAAAATTTCAAATATAATGCAGGTTAAAATCTCAAAAATCCAAATCATACTAAAATTTGAGAACCAAAGATCAAAAGGTCAAATTTTGAGAAAGAAATACACATATTTTCAATAATCTTATATTAAAATATTATTATTTAGACGTATAGGCGGACCGTCTACAAATTGTTCACTATAAATGGGGTCAAATGCTACTTTTTTTTGTTACATGTGGATAGGTGCAGTTCTCAATTGTACTTGATATATACGTTCAAATATATTTTTTTCATTCAATTTCCTACAATGGTTCCTAATAAAATACAAGCGAGAGATTATAACAAATATCTAAAACATTTTCATTTTATGAAAGAAATACAAATGTCGGAAACTTTTCTACTCTATGAAAAGTGTAAATATCTAAAACTTTTTACTTTATGGGAAAGTACAAATCATTCAAATATCTAATTAGAATCTGGTGTAAAGCACTTACATGGAATATCAATAGATAAGGCTAAATGCAAATTTTTGTGACTTTTCTTCTCAAATGTTTTTGTATACGAATATAATATTTCAGAATATTCACTTAATCAATAAAAATATAGAAACCATCAAACTATCGGCAAAATCCTAACAAAATTTCAAAACCTTAAGTAAAAATCACATCCATGTAACGATATTTAAAAGTTGGGATGTAAAAGATGGCATACATGTATAGTAGAACAAGTACTGTAAACAAAATCGAATGATTCACGAAATTGATTAAAGAATGGGTTTAGAAATATTTGTCTCAACCATTTGACCTAATAGATCTAACTCTAAAAAGTTGCAAAAGCTCTTTCCTTCTCTCTCTCTCTCTCTCACTCTCTCTTCTTCTTCTCCTCCTCCTCCTCCTCCTTTTCACTTTCTCCCCCTTTTCCTGCGCGAAATGGCCTTCTATAGTCATGCCTGGCCTTTTATACTACAACCGGCGCACGAGGGCCAAATAAGCACATATTGTGCCCCATAACCTCAGGTGCATATGAGTGCCGCATCAGGTTCAATTCAAGTGCTAACATTTTGCTTCAACCTTGGATGAGTATTGCAATAAGTGCACATCATGTGCTACCCATTTTGCCTAAAATACATATGAGCACCAATATAAGCGTATCTTGAGAGCCAACATAGGCGTATCTTAAGCGCCACTATATTGCATAAATCATGCATGAGTGCCTCAAAGGCACCCATCAGGTGCAGCCTTACCGCCCAAAATATGCCCAAGTATAATACAGGCGCCAATCAGACACCCTGCTTTCTCAATTCAAATTTTCCTTAAATTTAATTGTATAATTATTTTTTAAATTAATCCAAAATTACAGCAATACCATTATAAAATCTCAATTGAAAACCGGGCATTACACTTTACAATGCTGCTTGATTCATGTGAGGATCAACAATTGGAAATATGACCTTCCACTAAGCTCTGCTATTTACCTGTTTATGTTGTTTACCTTTTTTGTATTTTATGCATACATTTGTATTCTATTAAAGACTTTTCCATGTTTGACCGAAAGGAGAGAGGTATCTTCTCATAAATGACTGTTTTTCTTTTATGTTATTTGTATGCTTCCTTTTTTGGGTGACAGCTGCCAAGTCCCATTTTGATATCACGTTGTGTCTCAATTATATTGCCAGGACATTCGTATCTCCATATTTTGCTTCCTACCCTCTAAAATCCACCATGTTGTACATAACTAGTTCATACACTGTAGTTTATATATCCTTGAGTTGTAAATATAACATGCAAGAGAAAATTGCCAATTTGCAACTCATGTGAGTTAGAGATATTAAGTTTGTTAATGGACGTATAGCTGACCTCTTTAGAACCTATAATGTGTGTGTCTTGTGCATTGGGCCACTCCTTTTTCAAGTGATATGAGTTCGAAATACTAAGTTTATTAAGTGGAATGGGCATATATCTGATCTTCCTTAGATCTCAAGATGTGCGAGCCTGGGCCATCTCTTTTCAAATGGAATAGAGAGAAGGGAGAAAAATTCTTGACAAACCTTGACCTGTTGATGTTTTGGGATCTTCATGCAGAGGATGGGAGGAGTGGAACATTTGTGATTGGCAATGATCAGTTCCCTGCATCTCTCTTGGATCTTCCTTGTGTTGTGGAATCATATAAATCTTATGATGATAACGTGCTGATAAAAACTGCTGATATTGGTCAGGTAAAGCTCATCTACAAATATCATTTTATATTCATTTCAGTTTTGGATTTTAATTAACTTTTGTTGCCGGAACAGATGATTATGGTCAGAGAAGAGGGTGAACCTGCTCCTGATACAGTGGAATATCGACATGGGCTAACCCCTCCAATGAGAGATGCTCGAAGGCGTAGATTTCGCAGAGAACCAGATCTAAATGTATGAAATCCTTCATCATTTCTGGTATAACTTTAATTCTGTATAGCAGCATCACTCTTACTCTGCATTGCAAATCCTTACCCTCTGAAACTAAAAAGAAAGTTGGACTTGCTGTCACTCTCACCCTCTTCATCATGAAGGTCTTGAATCCTCTTATGCATCTCATTCTTTCTATTCTTAAAACTAAATGCAATTCTCTCTCTTTTTGGGCATTTTTCAGCCAGAGCTTGTGCAACGTGTGGAGAAAGATCTTTGGAACATCATGAGAAGTGGAAATATCCTTTTTTTAATGTATTCGGTAAAACTATATCTGCATATAATCTCATCTGTGATGATTGATAGATATTTATGTAAAATTGTGTGATAAAAGTGGCTAATGGGTATTTTAATTACTTGCATAATATCATACAAAGGCAAGGTTGCTTGGTCCTAACTGGACGTAATTTTGGTTCAAATCATGACAAGTGGAATATCCATTGTGTGTGCGTGTGTTTGTTAGAACTTATGTGCATACAACCTCATCTGTGATGATTGACAGACATTTATGTAAAATTGTGTGATAAAAGTCACTAATGGGTATTTCAAATACTTGCATAATGTGATACGAGGGCAAGGTTGCTCCATCCTAAATGGAAGTATTTTTTGTTTCTCCATCGTAATTGAAAGTACCTTTTTTTTTTTTCAAGTCACTAATATCATCTGACCCTCCCTAGGCCTTAGATCGTTGGAATTATTGGGGGAACTCTAATGCCACAAGCCGCTTATTCTTTCTTGATTGAAGTCATGAAGGGCAACAAATATACACACAATCAAGCATATAAATTGTACAATTGATTTACATGGAAATCTTTTGTCACAAAATTTGGACCAAACAGGTCAATTTTATAATTAATTAAATCCCAAATAATAATTAAATGAATTCCAAATCATGTGTAACATAACTAAACATACTATAAAAATTTCGATATCAATTAATCATAAACAGACATACCTAAAAACACATTGTAGGTTATCATCGGACAACCGTCCGGACAACACAAACATGATCCGCTCCGAATAGTCATAAGGGGAATCAACCAAATAATAATAACTCATCCACGTAATGAAATATACCCAACAATTTTCAATATATAGTCCAAAAGCCTGCATTCAATTAACTCCAATATCTAAGGACAACCCAAACAAAATCCATCCATAACAATCAAAATGCAGCTGATGCTATTTATATCTAAATAAATATAATACTCACTAGAAAATGCGACGCCGCGTCGAATCTCGTCCTGCTCCTACAGTATATCCGAGCCTTCCACTCTGAAAGGATAAAATATAAAACATAAGCCAAAAGTTTAACAATTATTATATAGATATAAATAAAGGTGTTCAATAAATTAGAAGGAGGGTCCAAGAACAAATATCAAATCAGATAATAGAAATAAATCCAAATTGCTGATATTAGAAATCCAATTATCAAATCCATGTATTATTATTATTATTATTTTCCTTTTCTTTTCTTTTATAATCGAATCGGCGCTTAAGTGCTAGCTCAGCAAATCCGAATATCCTCCAAAATTTTAAAATATATATTTAATTTTTTTCATATCCAAATTATCCAAAATAATAAATACATCCAAAATAAATTAAATGGAATTCGGGGTATTACACCATTCTCTTCTAAGAAAAAACTATGGGACCTTATATTTGAAAATAGCTCCACTATATTTGAGATCCAATTACAAATAACTCATTTTAGCCAATTCACTTGCAACATGCCACTAGTGTGAGATTTAGTTACCACTAATCCAAACATCTTGGTAATGTAATATAATATGAGTGTAATTTCTAGCTATGAACAATGAGAGAATAATAGAGATGAAACCAGCCGGTAATACTTTTTTCACAAGAGCAAGAACAACATACCTAATATTGACAAAGAAAGAAGCACAAATCGAGCCTCAAAAGAATGGCCAAAGCTTCCCCTTTCCCTCTTCTCTCCTCTCTTTTTGTTCAGCGTCCTTGTGTTTGCAAAATGAGGATCATTCGCATTGGGCTATCCTAAAAAATTGGCACCCATTTTATTGTGCATTTAACATTTGAATGCCAGCTCCCACGCTAGTTGCTTTACGTTCATACGACAAAGCAAAATTTGCTGGTGCATGTGCCATCCCTCATGTACATCTCTGGCGTGGACACTTTGTTCAGCAACAATGGTCCACATGGGAGTGGCCCAATAACTAACGAAAACCTTGTAGATTGAGTCACTTCCCTTTCTTTGATTTGATTTCACCCGCCTAAAGCTCTGTCTGGATTTCTTCTGCCCGTATTTTGACTTTAATGTGAATGTCCCTTGTTTCATTGAACATATAAGCTCTCTGGGCTTAGAATATCTGAGATGGCATCTATGGTGAGGCACATACACTTTTTCTTCATCAAAAAGATTCTCAATCATTTTTTTCATTTATTTTTTTATTTATTTAGAATACAGTAGCTGAATATTTTGATGTGATACCAGTAGCTATGTCATATAAATGAGATTTTAGGGTTGATCTACTTTTGTTGCTACCATCGATTGTATTTAGGAACTACCAACTTCCTTCAATTGAAGCCTATTTCAAATTCACAATCTGAGTGGCAGTGGCCACTAAATGAACCCATGTCCTACCTTTGACTACCGGTGTTTGCAACTGCCTGGTGCAAGACAGTCAGTCCTCTGTGCCTCCCACCATCACTGTCGATGAATTTATCAGTTGGCATTGTCTTAGATTTTGGCTTCAATGTTCGCCCATTTAAAGTGCGTTGATCTTTCACTCAAACACCTGATCTTCATGACCTTTTGTTTACCAGTAGTAGTCACTTTCTCATGGGTTCAGCTGTTGCACTCTCTCATCAGTATTTCCTCAATCTTTGTTTCACTCAAATGCACTATAGTCCTGTTCTTTAGGCCTTTCATTGCCCCATGCAGTTTAAGAATGTTGTTGATGTGCTCCTTTCTTATCCTGGCTTGTTAAATATGATGCATTTTGATCTATAATCTTTGTTGATGAAACATTGGTATTCTTTGTTTGTGTAGATAGTTGCTTCCATTTTTGAGAAGTACGATGCTAGATTACATTTTATTCAAGATCCATTGTATGTTTGTATTCTTCTAACACTAAATGAAATATTTAAAACATTGGTTCCATAATACATCAGAACCCGTCAAACATTCTGGTTCACCATTGGAGACCAGTTTGTCATTTAAAGAAATTTTACAAAAATTTTGATGGATAAATAAGTTTAACTTTTCTTAGTTTGTGATCGAGTTAACCCAACATGTTTATTAATTGTATCATTTTCAAGTTAACGTGTCAACACTAAAATATGGCAAAGTTATTTTGTGTTATAAACAGGTTGGCCTTTTAACGACACGATCTATTTGATACAAATCAAAATCCTCTTATTCTGTGTTGTACTTACGTTGTGTCTTATATCGCCACCCTTGCTTGTACGCTTGTGTTATTTATGGTGTTATCCCTTGACTTGAGCCAACGTGCTGAGGTGACTGCACAAGAGGGCTATGTCGACGAGAACGCACGGAATAAAAGTAAGAAGACTGAACCTGCACCCGCAGCAAAGCCTGATGCGCCGGACCCAGTTGCCAATGCTGCAGAACCTGAAAGAAGTGATTCTGACGACTCTGATGACTCAATTTAGCAAAGATCATCTTGCAGAATATCAAAAGAGGTCGTGATCATAATCCTCCTGTTCTTCTTGATCTTGATATTGCTACTTAGGCAGCCTCTTCATTGTCAACTAGGTATTCTCTACCTACCCACCTGTGTTGGTTTCGGGTACAGGTACCCTTTTATACTCTGTATTTCCATTAATCTTGGCCACCTTCCTGTTAGAATATGCTTGGATTGTATGTACAATTTTATTTATACAGATTCGTACCAGGTAAATAATGATGGGAGATCTTTTGTGGTGTTTTGGCTTCTATGTAGCTCAAAATGGTTTGAAATTTGGCCTGTCCTGTTCTGAAATTGTGCGTTTTACCTTGTAAATCTGGCAGAAAATCCTCGTGTGTGAAGATAGTGGGGCTGTATTAGGTGACTTGCTCGACTCTCTCCGATTTCATGTTGTTTCAAAAATATTTTTTTATTATAAATAAATTTGCAAAATTCATTTTATACTCAATGCTGTTTTTATTCAAATATTTACTAAT
>JAODPA010067826.1:11157-69501 GCA_025585075.1 Nepenthes mirabilis | reverse complement strand
CATCCTTCTTTCCTCTCCTTCTACCATTTTCTCTTCCTGTCTCTCCCTCTCCCCGACTTTTTCTTCTTCCCTGCCTCTTACTCTTTTGCACTCCCTGTTTCGTTTCCTCTTCCTCTTTTATTTATTTTAGGTTGCCATCCATTGCCGACGGCCGTTTTCCTTTCCTCATTCATTCAATTGACCTTTTTTTGTTTAAATATTCGATGATTTTCTTCATCATTTTGGAGGACTCGAGTAGCACAGAAGAGAGAGTAAGGCCGGGCTACTGTTATTGTTGTCGTCGCCATCGTTAATCGGTGTCGAAGGAAGTGTCGCCGTGACTGTTCAAAGCCGCTGCCGTCATTTCTCGTCGCCGTTGTTCACCAGCACTGTTCATTAGGCAAGTAAAATTCCTCTCGTCTGAAAATAATCCTCCTTTATCTTGACAACAAATCTGCTCTTCTCTCTCAAATGCATCGATGCTGTTGAATCTGTGATACGTGTGGAGATTTCTGTGAAAATCAATTATAAAAGCGGAATTGGGAGACAGCTCCGTTATTTGTTTAGGAATCTGGCAGTTACAGTGAGTATACAGAGTGGTGAGGGTTGATTTTGGAGACTTGGGTGTGTAAATGTATGCGTATAAATATGTTAGACAGGAGTTTATACGGATAATTATATATTGGCATGTGTCGTGTAGTTGTATGAGTGTACGTATATATACACTGGTATGTATATATATATATACAAAAGTATATAGATTATTGTGTATTCAGTGAATACACCTACATAGTGTTTAGATTTATATGCAGGCAGTGCGTGTGTAAATTTATGCATTTTTATCTGGGGCAATATGTGTACGCATAGATGTGTGTTGGTATATAATATGCACATATTTGGCAGTGTATGTATGTAATGATTATGCATTCCTGTGTACGGGTGTGGGTATTTATTTACAAGTGCGTGGGTGTGTTTGGCGTGTATTACAAGTGTTTGGCTGTAGGGATATATTTGTGTAGGTATATACGTGTAATAATTATCCAGGTTTGTCTAGATGTGTGGAATTCATATATTGGAATTAATTGGATTACTAGGTAAATATCTAAAGTTTGATCAGTAAGTAATTATTTTTGAAATTTCGTTAATAAATTCCGGTAATCTATTATATGCGTTAACTTTGTTAGTGTGTATGAATTTTATTGGCACTTTATGGCTAAGTTGATAAGAGCGTAAGAAAATACTAAGATATCTGATCTAATGAGAAATTATGGCACCTTAGTGTGGTCTACTCTTTTTCGATACGAAATTTATATTCTAGAGATTGAGATCATTTGTAGAGATGCTTATAATCCTGTGAATATATTGCGTGAGATATTGGTGGATATCATACCAAGGAGGTGCTAGATTTGACTTGTTACAGATGAGTATTTTGTATATATTTAGATATATTTATATATATTCAGATATACGGAAGTATATATATAATTGTATTATGGGAGTGCACGTATGTAGTGTTTATAAATAGCAGTGTCTGTGTAAATTTATGCATTTTTATCAGGGGTAATATGTGTACACATGGATGTGTGTTGGTATATAATATGCACATATTTGGCAGCGTATGCATGTAATGATTATACATTCTTGTATACAGGTGTGGGTATTTATTTACATGTGTGTGGGTTTGTTGGCATGTATTACATGTGTTTAGCTGTAAGGATATACATGTGCAGGTATATACATGTAATAATTATGTAGGTTTGTCTGGATATGTGGAATTTATATATTGAAATTAAATGGATTATTAGGTAAACATCTAAAACTCGATCCATAAGTAATTATTTTTGAAATTTCATTACTAAATTTCAGTAATCTATTCTTTGCATTAACTTTGTTAGTATGTGTGAATTTTATTGGCATTCTATGGCTAAATTGAGAAAAGCGTAAGAAAACACCAAGATATTTGGTCGAATGGGAGATTATGACATCTCACTGTGATCTACTCTTTTCCAATTCTAAACCCATATTCCGAAGATTAAAGTCATTTGTAGGGATCCTCATAGTTTTGTGAACATATTGCGTGAAATATTGATAGATATCATACCAATGAGGCGCTAGATTTGACTTGTTATAGATATGAGTATTCTGTACCCAATGGGGCGTCTATCACAGTGGATCACGAGAATATGTGTGAGATAAATTCTGGGTTATCCGACAGGGTAACGAAAATATTGTTCGTATGGATTGGATTTGGTACTTGTACACTACAGTTGGCAAGTCTCATGAGATCATAGAGTTAATCGCTTGTCAAACTTATGAGTTCCAGTACCTCGAAGATTACCCAGTCATTGGAGGCGAGTGTGTGGATGTTGGTTCATAGTGATGTATAAAATTCGAAAAGATTTTGTGACATCTTATATAGTTGGGACCTTTATTATGACAGATTCGATAGAACCTATACTGTTATTGATACTCGAGTTTGGTGGAATCTAATTTGCAAGTGGATGGGGATTAAGTATTTATTAGAGGATTGGACTCCTTAAAATGCGCTTGGTTTGGGAGTGGCTTTGAAATTGGAGGGTAGTATTCCATGAAGTGCGCTTAGCTTGGGAGCTGCTTTGGAAGTAGTACACTTACGTGAAAGAGTGGTTTTGTTTGTTTATCAGAGCAGTAATTTTTCTCAGAGTTCTTGTTAGTCCTTTTTCGTTGTCCCCTTTCTCTTTAGCCTTGTTCCCCCTTTCTTCTATGGGGTGAGGCTACTTTTATAGTGTGGGGCGCTTTTTGGTTGGCAAACCCTTGAATCAATGCGTTGGCTTGGGGCCTTTTCAATAGTAAGGGCGTTATTCGCTCGAGTAACGATCACACCCATTAAATGACAGGGTTGCTTGACTTTCAGCAATTGGGATTGACTCAGCTGCCTTTATTTAATGTGCCATTATGGCCCTTCAATGTCTAGCGGTTCAGATCGTTTCACTTGGATCAGCCATCATGCCCTTTAGTTCCTAGGCTCAGTGGGCTTTTTTGGTGGGCCGTCGTTACATGGGCCGTCCTTCTTCCCTTTTGTTGTTTCTCGGGTTGCTACAAGTGTTGTTGTACTCATCACGGGTGTGACATCCCAAAATATTTTTATCCGATTAAATTAGTATTATTTATTATTTTGCGTAATTTTGGGTAATTCTGGTGTGAGAAAAATTAATTTAATATTATGAAATTTTGGAAGAATATTTGAAATTGTTGGGCCGGTGCCCGGAGTGTGCCCATTCGACCGTTCGGGTGTCGAATTAAATTTTGGGATAAAAAGAAAACATAATATAAATAATAATAATGAACAAAGAAGCAGAAGGGCAAACCGAGAGAGCAGAGGCGTTTGGGGGGAGAGAGACAGCACAGGCGAGAGCGTTAGGGTTTTGCTGCATTGGTCGCGCAGTGGAGGTTTTGATGATGGTGATGATGATGAACAAAGAAGCAAAAGGGCAAACCAAGAGAGCAGAGGCGTTCGGGGGGAGAGAGAAAGCATAGGCGAGAGGGTTAGGGTTTTGTTGCATTGGTCGCACAGTGGAGGTTTTGCTAGGGAAGAAGGCGGTGCGTGGGGAGGTTGGCGTGGCCGATGAAGGATGTACGCGGCTAGGCAAGGCGGCGGTGGCCGCGGTGAGGCGGCTGCGCCCGCAGAGGCCATCGCGTGAGGAGATAATGTGAATTGAATTGGATATGGTGGACTTTCCCTCAAATGAATATGAATCTTGAAATTAGAACCATGAACTTATATTCATTGGGTAGTATTCTTTGACTTGCCACATCCATCTCGGCGGAAACCCAAAGAATACTTTGGCCGTGTATTCTGGTCACTTGTGTGAGCGGATGATATCCGTGGCACGCTTTAGGATACTACTGTGAAAGGTCGGGGATTGCCTCTGGACCGCGGGAGGTTAGGGTAGCGGGTGACTAGCACGCCGCTTTGCCACGTGGTGTGTGGCCTGTTGTGGGCATTTTGTGTGGACGTAGAGTACGTCATGTGGACCTTAAATCACGTGGGATATCATAATCTTTTCTTCATCCTCTCGCATCGTTTGTTAGTACAATCTACTGGCCCTAGTCCGCAAAAATTAATGAAAATAATAAAAATGTATAAAAACGTATCTAATGTTAATATGCAACCCATGCAATCCCAAAGGTCCCCTTCCTCGCATGTTTCCTTTTTAATAGAAGTTATATGATTTTTTCCCCATCCCACCATTGTTTCTATTGTTCATCTATCATCTGATAGTGATGTGTGTTTACATTTATTGGGCTTTGTAGCTCGCACTTGTCGTCTCTCCTTTCAGATGAGAATGCTCTGATGCTTGTCGAGATTGAGTAAGCTGTAGGAGCAAGATAGGAGACCTGATTTCCTGTGCGAAGATTGAGAATTTAGTTTGATTATATATGGAATAGGGATTTGTATTTTATTTTGAGAATCCCAATTATATATTATGTTATATATGTATATGTGGATGGATGGATGATTTAGTTCATTATGTATTATGGTTGTCATGCTTCCGTAGGTTAAAATTTGTGGTCATTTTTGGGTTCTTTTAGTTGCCATCTTTTCAGAACTGACGTCATATTTGAATTATGATGCCGGTGCCACCGTAGGAGTTGTGGTGGCTATGGGATCCTATGGATTGATGATAAATTATATGTGGATTATTGTGCAGGATTGTTTACAGGTATTTGTATTTTGGCAACGTCCGATTTACAAATGGAATTCTGCCCAATTTTCTGTAAAAATTTAAAATATTAATTGTGGGCATTAATGATGTATTTATTGATGGAGGGTTATTTAAGAAAAATAACCCGATCCGTCACAATTGGTATCAGAGAAAGGGATGCAGTAGGATTGATCTGAATCGGTTGCGGAAGCCTAGGTTGAATAAAGTAGTCGAAGGCGTAGGGTGACTAAGATAAGTCGAATAGTTCTAGTTGCCCTAGTTTATACGACTTAGGCTAAGATTTTGTTAGAATTATTAAATAGGAGTGGTTGTTAGGTTGCGGTACCCTAAGTGCTTTAGCTGAGATATATTAGTTAAGTTAGGCTAGAACTAAGTTAAAAGTCAATGGATAAGGTAGGATGTATAGTTTTCAATATCTTTGTTTGTGTCTAAGTGGTGAGCTAATCAGTGTTGTCTTGTCCTGGAAAGGATATCTATGGCCGATTGTGCTGCTTAGTCTAAGGTTAAGGTGAGGAAGTAGTCAACCGCATGTTGGTGGGGGCCGGGCATCTAAATTTGTTGAATGATTTAGTAAGACTTGAAGATTTTAGAAGATCTCATTCGGACGAGAACTGAAAGATGAAATGTTGAAGGAGAATACCTTAAGGATTGACTTTGATTGAATTTGGTTTGAGGATTAGGAATGCTTAGATAGCATGGTAAGTGAAATGGATAAGCCAAAACCATGAGCTCGAGGTCCGAATGACTCGGACTCGATTCTAGTGTTTGTAAATCCGAGAATGGTGAATTGTGACCGGTATTATAACGATTAAGTGTTTGAATTCTAAGTGACTCGAATTTTGTGGAAGTTGAGACTTGGATCATAAGTATTGAAATAGTGTTTGTGGTAGCCTAATGCTTGGGAAGATAAGAGGTATTGTAGGATATCTGCATGGGTATTCTTCCCGACAAGTTAAGAAGTATGATTCTGATTGTAGTTAATTCGATTGCAAAATTGAGGAATGTCCTTATCTATGGTCGGGCGGAAAAGAGGTCCAGTGTTTTGAATCGGGATTCTAAGGTATTAACAGAATGTATTAAGTGTCACCTGTCGTGTTAAAAGGTAAGGCTCTTGAGTTTGATATTGTAGCCTGGCGTCATTTTGGGGATTCCAAGTCTAAGTTTTTATTGTGCCTTCAAGTTATGTATAATTGGAGGATATAGGCTTTGCTATAACGGCATAGAGATCTACGACATCTTGGGTCCATAGATATAATTGGTTGGGTTAATCTCAATTATTTTGTGGTGCCAATCTTGATATAACATTAAGGATGATTTGGTCGGTAAGTCGCCGAGTTGATACAGTTGTGTTGATAAGTACATTATGTCTTACAATCTAATTGTGTAATTTTGGGTATGAATCTGAGTTAGTTAAGATATCAATAAATTATTATTGTTTTACTTATAGATCGAGTTTTGAGGGATCTATGCTAGATTTGTCTAATAATGAGGCCACACCTAGAAGTCATTTTGTGGTCACTAAGAGGCTTGGGTTGCATAAACATTTGAGGATGTTTCTTAAAGGAAAATATTAGATTAGTTGATCTTGGATCAGTAAATTAAGACGGTCGATATCAACATCGATCTTTAAGGACCTTGTAGTTGAATTGTTTGATCTTTTGTAAAGGTTTGATGATTTCTAAGATTGATTTGTGCTAATGGCGTTGTCGATTGTGAACAATTGAGAACTGTTCCTTTGGCAGCCATCGATATAAGATGGGGCCGTTGCAAGTTTCAGTGATGCTATTTTGGTTTGTAGATTCATTGGCATGCTTATGAATTGTATGGGCTAGATCTTTCAGTCATAATTGGGTCAGTATTATGATAGTCTCGTTGATAAGCTCAAGAAATCATAGGAAGTGTGATCCTTAGTTGTGCAATGTGTTATGAAATAAGAAGGTTGTTAGCCGCGTGTTCGATTGAGGTTAAAGTGTGGGTTTTGGTAAGAGAATATGTCGAATTGGGTATGCAGCTTCTTTGGTAGCACGAATATGGTCTTGTAGGGATTTGAACAATAGTTAACCTAGGGAAGTCAAAGTAAGGTCACATAGGTGCACGATTTCCTTGGGCTTAGTCATGTTAAGATAAGAGATTCGTTAGGAGTCCTTCAAGGTTCTGTAATGTCCACGGAGCCTAGACTTAGAAGCGATCAGCATCCGTCAGAAGTAAGGTATGTGGGAATAACTTTTTAGGTTTGAATGATAATTGTTACTTGTGTCATTTGGCTTGATCCCCGACGGACCAAGGGTATTATTGTAATGTGTGTTGCCTTTCCTACATTATTTGTGGGTAGTTACCCTCTTTATAAGTGGAGGAGGAACCCATGATCGGGATTACTCTAACTATGCTTTGAAGATATCAACTGGGGACTGTTGCTTCGAGGGTCTATAGGTTTGCTCATGGATGTAGTTACCTATTTAACTAATCTTAGAGGTCTAAATAGTCATGTCATGTGAAGGATATGATATTGTACTAGTGTAAACGGGTAATTTGTTTAAAGAATGATAAGTCATTGTGATCTTGTTTCGGGATTGTTTGAACAGTAAAGATTTTGGGGATTGGAATGATTGTGTATGAGCTACTGAGGACTTTCCATTTATCTCAAAATTGGGTAGTGCATGCGGGTTAGATATATTGACTTGTTGGTATGCTCACGGGATAATAGGTTCCAATGACTTAGGTGGTGATTTGAGACTGTGCCGAGTTTTGGGTAATTATTATAATTAGAGTATCTAATTTAACTATAATTTGATAATGGTAGGATTTGTCTTTATAGTGTAGATATTTTGGAATTCATTCTAATTATGGCTGCTGTGTAATATAATTGTTTTGTATGGATTGTATATTTTAGAAAAATATCGGTTTGATGGCATACCAGTGAAATAATAATGATATGAAGTATTTCGACCTTGAGGTCTGATTGCAATTTGAGGTTTATGTCGAAATCTTAACCAAGATAGATCAAGAAATTTGGGGCATCAAGTTAAATTAGATGTACTAAGGAATTATAATTGGATAATTTATAGTTAGATAAATAATCAGAGTAGTGCAGCGGAAATGAGGTGAACCCATATAAGATAAAGTTTAATCTGAGATTTAGAAGGAATAGTTCCTTTCGAGGCTTAGGGTGGTTGAAGCAAGAATTTTCAGTCGTTTGAGGTCTCGAGCTAAGTTGGTTAAGTAAGTTAATGAATTTGAGTTGTCTTCGAACTTGTTCGAATTAGATTTTTGATCTAACGCATTGGGTAGTAAGAATCAAGAGGGTTTAAATGCTCAAGGTTTTTTGAGATAATCGTATAATTAAGGAAGTGATTTAGGAATGCTAGAGAATCTAGAAGTTTACCTCCGATTATGGAAATTCAAGGTTCGTCAAATTTTGATGATAAAATTTCTACAAATGGAGGAGAATGTGATATCCCGAAATATTTTTATCCGATTAAATCGGAATTATTTATTATTTTGCGTAATTTTGGATAAATTGGGTGTGAGAAAATTTAATTTAATATTATAAAATTTTGGAAGAATATTTGGAATTGTTGGGCCGGTGCCCGGAGTGTGCCCATTCGATCGTTCGGGTGTCGAATTAAATTTTGGAATTAAAAAAAAACGTAATATANGGAAACCGAGAGAGCAGAGGCGTTCGGGGAGAGAGAAAGCATAGGCGAGAGGGTTAGGGTTTTGCTGCATTGGTGGTGCGGTGGAGATTTCACCGAGGAAGAAGGCGGCGCGTGGGGAGGTTGGCGTGGCCGACGAAGGCTGTACGCAGCAGGGCAAGGCGGCGGTGGCCGCGGTGAGGCAGCTGCGCGCACGGAGGCCGTCGCATGAGGAGGAGTCACGAGAAGGAGAAGAGGAGAAAATGGAGGCCTTCGGGTCCGATTTCGAGCTCGAGCTAGTTGGGAAAGTTGTAGAGCACGTCGAGGCAAGTGTTCTCATACTCACTATTTACTCTCTTTCAATTTTTATTCGTTCTTCATTGGGTATTATCGTTTCGATACTCACCCAAAATGTGAAAACGCATAGCCCATGATTTATATTTAATAAATATGTAGTTCTTTGTCCAATTTGTTGTCCGAATCGACCGATTTGGTATCGCTAAACCCCAACCCCACGTTAAAATCGGGATTCCAATTTTTTCCCTTGTAATATGTTAAATTGACCTCAAAATATGAATCACCACTTCTCAAATGTGTATCTATATCGGCCGCATAATCGATCTTGCACGTTTCGACTCGTTCGCGGTATCTGAACCCTCTAAAAGTACACTGTCACTATTCATCCGAATGTAAAAGGGAAAATTGCATACTTCTATCTCCATATTATGTTAAATTAACTACAAAATTTGAATCACCACGTCTCAAATATGTATACATATCTACCGGGCGTCCGATTTCATAAGAATCAACCCATTCGCGGCGTCTGGAAGTGTTAAACGACCTTTGTTACTGTTCATACGAAATAAATGGACAATTTGCATATTTTACCCTCATTCAATTGTTATGAAAGCTATGACTAATGTGCATTTGAAATTGTAAGATTCAGAAATGTGTTCCGGAGGACTCTAAAGTAAAAATTTGCTGGATGTGGTAAGAAATTCTAATAGTTCCTATGTATTGTAATATCCGTACATTCAAACTGACTCAGGAAAATACTTAAGTCCAAAGAAAGAATGAAATTGCATATGTGATTTGAGGGAAGTCCACAATGTGATATGTGAACGATTGACAAGGGAACATTTGATTTCTCTCAGATGGAGATAGTGTGAGTTGAATTGGATATGGTAGACTTTCCCTCAAATGAATATGAATCTTAAAACTAAGACCATGGACTTATATTCATTGGGTAGTACTATCTGGCTTGCCACGTCTATCTTGGTGTAAACCCAAAGAATACTTTGGCAGTGTATTCTGGTTGCTTGTGTGAGCGGGTGATATCCGTGGCACGCTTTAGGATACTACTGTGAAAGGACGGGAACTGCCTCTGAACCGCGGGAGTTTAGGGTAGCAGGTGACTGGCACGTCACTATGCCATGTGGTGTGTGGCCTGTTGTGGGTAATTTGTGTGGACGTAGAGTACGTCATGTGGACCTTAGATCACATGGGATATTATAATCCTTTTCTCGTCCTCTCACATCGTTTGTTAGTACGACCTATTGGCCCTAGTTCGCAAATGTTAATGAAAATAATAAAAATGTATAAAAACATATCTAATGTTAATATGCAACCCATGTGATCCCAAAGGTCCCCTTCCTCGCATGTTCCCTTTTTAATTGAAATTATATGATTTTTCCCCTATCCCACCATTGTTTCTATTGTTTATCTATCCTTTGATAGTGACGTATGTTTACACTTGTTGGACTTTGTAGCTCACACTTGTTGTCTCTCCTTTCAGATGAAAATGCTCTGATGCTTGTCGAGACTAAGTAAGCTGTAGGGGCATGATAGGAGACCTGATTTCCTGTGCGGAGCTTGAGGATTTAGTTTGATTATGTATGGAACAGGGATTTGTATTTTATTTTGAGAATTCCAATTATATATTATGTTATATATGTATATGTGGATGGGTGGATGATTTAGTTCATTGTGTATTATGATTGTCATCCTTCCACGGGTTAAAATTTGTGGTCATTTTTGGATTCTTTTAGTTGCCATCTTTTCTGAGCCGACATCAAACCTAAGTTACGACATCAGTGCCACCGCAGGAGTTGTGGTGGCTATGGGATCCTGTGGATTGATGATAAATGTATATGTGGATTATTGTGCAAGGTTGTTTACAGGTGTTTGTATTTTGGCAACGTCCGATTTACAATTGGAATTTTACCTAATTTTCTGTAAAAATTTAAAATCTTAATTATGGACATTAATGATGTGTTTATTGACGGAGGGTTATTTAAGGAAAATAATCCGGTCCGTCACAGCGGATGATTGACATTAAATTTTGATGAATAATTACACAAAATTGAGGAATAGTCAGCCATTTTAAAATAAATAATAATAGTCAAATAAACGTTGAGTATTAACTGATGAATATTTAATATAACTATTAGAGTATAAGCAATTAACGCTTCATACAGTGCCCCAAAAAAATTATGAGGTGTGAGTGCAAACCCTAAGCCCTTTTCAGTATTAATTGTATTCTACAGTTTCTCTTATCTCCGCCTATCGAGAGCTTGTATAATTTCGACGGTCTTAGCATCAGCAGTGCCCTCTGCCATTTGCGACGGTTCAGCCGTGCCTTCTCTCAGACTACCCTTTTCTACAATTCTTACTGCTGCCTTCTCAATTTTCTATCCTAACTCTCTGCCAACCCAATGCTTCTTGCTGTCATCTCCTTCACACTTTGGTTGAGTAGTCTATCCCTCGCAGTTCATAGAACAACAAAGCGATTAGTTTTTGGGTCTCATTCTTCAAACGCACGGTTATTATCTTTCTCTGATTCCAACTGGAAGTTTGTTTCCTTCTCTGATATTAAAAAAATGGGCATTTTTTTCTCCAGAAAATTTATTGTCCGATTCTTTATTTTTTTACAATTTCAGGAGCTAGAGTTTGGATTTTGTTTGTTGCTTTGTGCGAACAGTTTTATTTTGATTTCGGTTAGCATTTGCTGTTTTGTTGGTGGTTGGAACTGTTCGATTCTGATTTTTAATTTATATCATGCTGTGTTATTGATTTCTATGATCATCTGACATCTAAGTGATCCATATCCTCACAATCAATCTTTGAATTATCTATGACCAGATCAAATGTTTGAAATCACCCAAGCTTGATG
Source organism: Nepenthes mirabilis (assembly GCA_025585075.1). Lineage (NCBI taxonomy): Eukaryota > Viridiplantae > Streptophyta > Magnoliopsida > Caryophyllales > Nepenthaceae > Nepenthes > Nepenthes mirabilis. The sequence continues at coordinate 58,012 of JAODPA010067826.1, read as the reverse complement.
GAAGCTCAGCTGCCGTATTAATGTTCATGGATGAGCTTCGGGATGGGATTGATAGGCAATGTATTTGTAAGTGGGGCCGACTTGAGCCTGGCTTTAATGAGCCCAATCGAATTAGATGGGATTTTAGTGTTTTAAGGTGCCTTTTCTGCTTTTCGATGCTGGTGGATAACATTGAGAAATTATTTGGTACATAATAGTATAATGCAATGAAATAACATTGATGGTTATTCTTTGATACATGACAATCGGACAGAATATGGTAGAATTAATTGTAGTTCTTTTTCAACTGGTTGTACAGATTGTTAATTATTTTGCATCCATTTATTTTACTGAAATCATTCTCAACATGTTAGACAGCCACGTATATGGAATGACATCTTGAATCCATTTCCTAATATAAATTCTCTTGCTGTCTCAGTAAAATGGATCAAGAAAATTTGGTCGATGAGAGCTTTCCTTTGTTTTCCAAGAGGAGAACCCCCACTACCCTACCTTCTTTAACCACTATCCCCGATAATAACGAAAAGACTCACCACGACCAACAAATTGAAAATGAAACCCAATCCTATGTACCACATTCCACCTTCACTGACCTGGGCCTTTCTGACTGGGTTACTAAAACCTGCAAAGAGCTTGGAATGATAACACCAACCCCAGTTCAATACCATTGCATTCCCAAAATCCTCTCTGGCCATGATGTACTGGGGTTAGCTGAGACTGGAAGTGGAAAGACGGCTGCCTTTGCCCTCCCAATCCTCCAAAAGCTAGCTGAAGAACTCTATGGTGTTTTTTCCCTGGTCATTACACCCACTCATGAGTTGGCATATCAAATGGCTGAACAATTTCGTGCCTTAGGATCATGCTTGCATGTCAGATGTGCTGTCGTGATTGGTGGAATGGATATGATCACTCAGGCAAAGACCCTAATCCAGAGGCCTCATGTGGTTATTGCAACTCCTGGAAGACTTAAGGTTTTGCTTGATGAGAATCCTGATATACCTCCTGTGTTTTCCAGAACGAAGGTATTGCCTACTTTATTTTTGGGCCTTTTATTCTATTCTTGTGTTTCTTTTTTTCTTTGATATATTTGCTGGGATCCTATGGCAGGAACTTGATTAGCATTATCACTGATAGTTGATTTCTATAATTATGATTAATTAATTGGTGACTATTTGATGTTTGGTTTATTATTGATGTTTGTTTTCATTATTAGTATCATTATTCATTTGACTCATTTGAGTTGACAATTGAGCCTTATATCTTCTTGTTTGTCGCCTGCAATGGAAGAATATGATAAGTATGAAGTTGATGATGTTGTTGACGACGGATTGATTGTTCATTAAGTTTGATGAAGCGAAATGAATTGATTTGGTAAGGAGAAGAATACATGCTTGTAGGACAAATCCTCTAACAGATCAAGAGGGAGTTACAATTAGTGAGACCATATGTTTGCTTCTTGGGTTGCTTTAGAAGGCCCTCGTATATTTGTAGTTATTTAAATCCTTTCTAGTTCGTTCTATTATTGTAATTCTAATCATGGGTTTTGAGCCAATGTTAGCTTCTTCTTGTCCATTATATCTTGTGCATTATCATCACTGCAAAATCCCCACGTAGTTTGACCTTAAAGATACAAGCAGGATCAACATCCAGCATACAAGGATTAGGTAATAAACCATCACTTACATTATCACCTTTTGATCCCTGAGTTCTGTTGTAAACCATCATCATATGCCTCATCTCCTTTAGGCCTTGTTTGGTGTGAGGGTAAAATGGGGAAGCATGTGTACTGTCAAGGATGCATCTTGTATCATAGTTATCACTGTCATTTTTTTTTTGGGGGGGGGGGAGGGGGGAGATTATCTGAATATGTGATTTCTTTGAGTTGCAGTTGGATGTGTTTTCTCACTCACTGTCATCTTTTTGAATATTCAATATCTTGCTTGTTGCAGTTTCTAGTGTTGGATGAAGCAGATAGGCTCTTGGATGTTGGCTTTGAAGAGGAATTGAGGGTTATCTTTCAAAGCCTACCAAGGAACCGACAAACTTTATTATTTTCTGCAACAATGACCAGTGACCTACAAACACTGCTTGAACTTTCTGCAAACAAGGCATACTTCTATGAGGCCTATGAAGGATTTAAGACAGTTGAATCTCTGAAGCAACAGTATATTTTTATTCCCAAAAATGTGAAGGATGTTTATCTTCTTCATGTTTTGACAAAAATGGAAGACATGGGTATCCGCTCAACCATTATATTTGTTTCTAGAGCCAGGTATAAATATATTTTTCTGTAAACATGATTCTGCATTGTCTGTAGTCTATTTTGAACAGTTTAGTGGTTGTTCCAATTTACTGATTATTTGCTTTTCTTATACTTGATTGACTATTGTTCGAGCATACAATTTTAGTTTGGCCCATTGGGCTTATTAACTTCTGCTGTACTTTGATAGCATCTACGTTCTGTCGGGTACTTTAAGTGGTTAATTAGACACATTAAGCATGACATGGCATATTGAAAAGCTGCGCAATCCTATCAAGGGTTATTCAACTTACTCCACTTTAATATTCAATTGTTTCAGCTGATTTTGGACAATACACTTATAATGATTTCTTTTGGAAGCAGAACTTGTCATCTCCTGAATTTGTTATTGGAAGAACTTGATCAGGATGCCATAGCATTGCATTCACTGCAAAGCCAGTCTTTGAGGAGTGATGCCCTGCGCCGTTTTAAGTCTGGGCAGGTTCCTATATTGCTTGCAACGGATGTTGCCAATCGGGGTCTGGATATTGCAACTGTGGATCTTGTTATAAATTATGATATTCCGAGGTTAGATATGCATTAGATTATATTATTCCTGTTTCTGTGATCATTTCAGCAATTTCTAATATATGTCTATAATCTAACAGGTGTTCTTGTACCCACTGCAGGTATCCTAGGGACTATGTTCATCGTGTTGGTCGTACTGCAAGAGCTGGCAGAGGGGGGCTGGCCTTGTCCTTTGTCACACAGGTGAGTTCTAGCATAGTTTTGAATCATGGTCATGACCATGGTCGCATGAATTTTGTCGCTGTAGCTGTGTCACAGTTGTGGCTTCACAGGCATATCTAATGGCCTAGTGATCTCAACCAAATGGTTATCAAAGACAAGAAAGTTGATCTTAAGGCATAGAATTGTTAAAATTTGTGCAATAGAAGACAATTTTAAGATATCTAATGAATTTCAATGATATTTTTTCCATAATCTGAAATATTTAGTGTCATGAATTGTTATGTTCTTGTATTTTTATTTGAATTTTAAATTGTTAACTTAGAAAAATATTTAATTTGAATGTTAGTTTATTAGACATTAGTATTTTGCATATGCATTAGTACATATAATAATCACCATGTTTCATACGAGTGCTGTGTATATATAAAACAAATATTTTATTAAATTATTAATTCATCACAAATAAAGGAATGAAATTTTAACTAAAAAAAGGAAAATTAATATTTATTGCTCATAATGAAGAATGAGTATTGCTGATGTGAAAATATTAAAACAATAGAATTGGTAATTCTTTGCACTTCTTGTCACCAAAAGGAGTGTCTTTGAGAATTACTCTCAAAATTTTGTGTTTTCTCATAGTTCTCTCCCCCTACTCTAGAGTTATTATAATATTGAAGTAAGAGAAACCAAAACCTTATGTATTGACCTGAGTTTCATATAGAGTTTGATCCATCTCTAACTGTCGTGTGGCATTCTATAATATCTCATTTGATCAAATTGATCATCATTAGCGCTGGGATATGGATATTTGCATGGCTCAGGATGACACTATGAATAATTTGACTATAGATATCGAAGCTACTCATGCCTATGTCCATAATTAGAGGTAGAGGTATGTTCAGTTGATGCATCAATAGAATAGCTTACATAGTCAGCAAAGCGATCATGATATGCAGTTTTTTGCCAAGGATTTGTATGGGCTCAAGTATCCTTGTATTTCAACCGCTATCAAGGATACTTAGATTTAATCTTGAGAACACAGAATCTTGTACTAATTCTATCAGGATGCAAGATAGCAATGCCCTAAATTGACTAATCCCTTGCCAAAAATAACTTGCTATTTTTAGTTTGGAACTGTAAAGGAAATTATGTACACAATTTTTCCTGAAAATAAATAATTCTTAGAATCTTTTGTGGTACAGATATTCATTTGCAGATAGCATCTGTTAGGAAATAAAGGTTATTTCTTGATCTTGATTTCGTCTTGACTATCTGATCCTTAGCTTTATCCCTATGTGTTGGAAAAGTCATCCTCATGACTTGAACTGATAGTCCTTGGACTCAATGATGCCTTGGATGTAACCAAATAGCTGAAGACACCTGGTAGCATGGGATCAACCCACAAAGCACCCCAGTTCAAGAAGTGCCACCTAATCAAGCTGTATCCTCCCCTTTGCCACCGATCTTAGAGCTGCAATAAGGTAGATTTTCAAGGTTGAGAAACTCGTGATAGTTGGAGTGATATGTCATCATTAATTGATGGACAAAGACCACCAAGTGCTTGTCTGCCAGCAGAAGGTGTGCCTGCTATGCTAATGGGAGAATCCTATTATGATAGAGGGTAGCGTCGGAAAGGAAAATCTACGACGGAATGTGATTGAAGGTGGCATTGGCATGCGGCACAAATCATGGAGTTGGTGAACCAGGCACTAACCTCTAGATACTCGACCTAACGACCTTGCTTGTGTGGCTCAACGACTTTTCTTTTCCTCTTATAAATACTAGACTTAACTTCATTGCAAATCTTAAAATTTTGAGAGAACTATCGTATCCTTACCCTAGGAAAATTTCCACTCGTCCTACACAAAGACAAAATCTTCATACTTGGAACCGATGCCTATATTAAGGAGTATATTATATCCTCCTAGAGTAGCCCACACAACACGAGTCCTTCCATCTTACTTGGAACTTTGTAGCTTCTTTAATAAGCAGTACACAGAAACACTATCATTCTTTATCCAAATGGAATTATCTTAGTGATACCATTTCTTGATTGGGCTCCATTAGAAAGCTCAGCCCATTCTTAATGTCTAAAGCAACATTTTTGTCACCTGTGTTGAGGAGTAGGTAACATTCTTGTCTAATTCGTACTTGTATTGACTTAGTCATCGGAGGAGTTTTTTGAGAACACAACTCGAGCCCTTTTACCTTGTTTATTTGTGCTTTGTAGAACCTAGGAACTGACTATTTGGATCCATCCTTGCCTCAGGTCATCACTATTCCGAGTAAACCATTGGTTTATGTGTGCATCATTGGCACCATTTGTGAGAATGGATAGCCAAAACTATAATCTTAGAGTTGATTATTCTTTTTAGGAGTTCTATCCTCTCTTTTGGTGTCATTGTCTAGAAACTCCCTCTTAAGATTGTCAAAGCCTTCCCCCGGGCTTTTAATATCTCCTAAGACCTCCTTCACATGATAAAGTTTGACTTCAAACTTAGAGCAAGAGTTCTTGGACGTACCTTATGCACTCTTCCTCTTAATTGTCACCTCACCCTCCATGGTGAAGGTTGCCTCTCGCATTGACGTTGGCTGGCTCACTCATAGCTAGTCTTCACCTGATGCGGGCTTCGCGTAGCTACCCCGTGTAGCTTGCTTGCGAATTTTGTCTTTGATATTACTTGTCATACAATTGCACTTTCCATTGGTCATCTGTGCGGCACTTGTCTAGCACACTTGTGTTATGTAGACAAGTCAACATTCCCTGATGTTTCTATTCCAAAGTATGTAGAGATACAAGATTTTTGAAAGAAACACTCTTTATTATAAAAGTTGATTATGGAAAGTATGGTGCACCTCTCCAACATTCACTCCCACAAGCTCCCTTGGAAGCTATCCTTTGAGCTTGTTAAGACTAGCCACCTTTGCAGTTATACATCACTCCTTGGATTTATCTCACTTGATTTTACTTGAATTGCTTGCTCCCTACCTTCTTGAGTTTGGTTAGCTTTTGCAACTTCTTTAAGCTTGTCCTGAATGAGAAGAGTTCATCTCTTTATACAGAAATGCCACCTCACGCTAGGATCATTTTTTTTATCTTCCATTATGGATGGCTAAAAGTCACCATTTAGAGTATTCTACTTAAATCTCCTCTTTTAGAATACTTTAGAATCTCTCATATTCTCACTATTCAAGAATAGTTTAAAGTACATGTTTCACTCTTTTTTATAATTTTCTAATTTATTCTAGAATTATTTAAAATCTTCTAAACAATTATCTATCCTATATATATACATATTTTTTTTTACATATAAGCTGTACTTGTGGACGTCCTCTGCTTGTATGTTACGTCTGCGTGGTGCATAACCTTTATATTTCTCGGCCATCCATGACATTGAGGACCGAATCAGCATGGAGGTCCATGCGACACACCAAGACCGAAGGCGTCATCTGAACAATGCAGCCCCCAGTTGCGATATCCACCAAGGTGCAGTTCAGCCAATGGTAGGCGTTTGCTGCCAGCGCTTCTCACCGCACAGCACCGCCTTGCCGGTATCACTAACGATATTGATCTCTGGACTACCCTCAATGCTTGTGGACTGGTCTCAGTTACCAATGTGGAAGAAAGATTCAAAAGACTGAGCAGAGTGTCTCAGAAGATTTATGACAGTCCAGCAGAGCTAGAAATGAGCCACCCACTCCTTTGTGTGACACCATCCTCAAGCTTCTGCTGCCAGAAGTTCAAAGTGCCTCAGCTGGAGCTCTGTGATGGTACCTAGGATTCCTGGAACCATCTTGACAGTTTTTGCGGTTTCTGTGCTTCCAGAAGTTCACTGCTGCCACCTGGTGCTAGTGCTTCTTAATAAACATGAAGAGAGACACCTGCACTTGGTCCTATCGACTGTAACCTCATAGTATCAAATCCTTCAAGGAGCTGTCTAGCAGCTTCCTATTCCAGTTTGTCTCAATCAAGAAGCTCGAACATCTGGTCACCGTGTGCCAGGGATGCTAGTAGATCCTTAATCACTATCTTACACGCTTTAGCTTCAAGGTTGAGGTCATCCCAAACCTCACCAACGATATCAAGTTAGAGATCTTCTGCAATGCCCTATGGGAAGGAGCTTTACAAAGAAGTCATGCTGCGGATGTCATGATCCAGTGTAAGATCTCGAATGACCATATAATGGCATGCTGATATTCTATAAATAAGTTAGAAATAATATCATTTACACCAAAAAGGTATTATACCTTTTATTTTTTATATACATTCCTGGTTACATCAGTTTGCACACTACAATGTAGACACTAAAAACAATGTAAACTAAGACTACATAGGCTGTGTCTATGTAGTCTTGGTATTCAAAGACCATGTGAGCAACATCCACATCAGGGTCCTGCATAATAAAAGCTGTCTTCACCTTAAGTGGTAACTCTAGGCTAGTTTGAAGACTAAATGGATAAACAGTAGGTGAGCCAATTGCCCAGTAAATAATATCATAATCAAAGTGTTAGTAGAACTTACATGGATCGTGTAACAATCAATGAATCATATAATCACATGTTTTATAATGTCTTTTGAGAAGAAAGAATCTAAGACTAATGTATTCATGTTTAATCAGGCATTTATTTTATTTAGACCAATCTCCATCATCCTATTAGGTGATGCCAAGAGTGTCTTACTACACTTTTGTGGTATGGCTAGTGTATAATACATATAGCAATGGCACAAAACAATACTCATAGGTCCTACAGAAAAAATATATCACAAATATATATCCTCGAGACTATAGGTCTCAGTATTGAATAATGTTGACCACACCAAGGCACTCCAATGCTCATACATTCAGAGTCAGTAGTGTCTCATGCATGTTCCTTACTATATCCGTGGAATGTAGAATGAAGGATTGTATTAAATTATATTATAATACAGAATATCCATACATTGGCAATTATATGTTATTTTCACATATAGTCTCAACCACATCCTATCAAGATTGGTTAAATCCATAATTAAGGTAGAAACGTGATTGAAAACTTGGAATAACTGAATAGCTATCAATGGATAATTCAATGGCCAATCGAGAGTTGTTAAATGTCTCAACATAACCATGAGTGTCATTCATAACCTTAAATTTGTCAAAACTGATCTAAATTATCATTATTCGTAGCTTCCAAATTGAGATTGGCCCTAAATTATTTAATAATAATTTTACTATATCTAAGTCCTAGTTTAAGTTTACAAGAACAACTATATTCCCAATCAATTATTTCATATCTAATCTGTCCTTAATCATTTCTAAAATCCCAAAATTCAAACCACTGTAGTGAGTTAAAGCATTTTAACACTGTCTCTGCTAACATTGCTTACTAGGATAATTCCCAATTGTTCTAATTATCAATTCTTTGTCTAAATCCTTTAAATTGAAGTTAAATCTGTCGAAATAGGTGTATCCCACAGTTTCTAGTCAAATTGGTACATAAGAATCAATTTTTTCCAAAATTTTCCTTGAAGTTCCAACAGCTCTCACATGCTGGTCTTTAACATAGTGGTGTTTAAGTGCTAATTCAGATGCCATGAACCCAGAACTGCTTTCATTGTTCTGTTTCTTCAAAAAACTTAGATTTAATAACTGTAATTCAATGGTCAATCGAGAGTTCTTAAATGTCTCAACAGAACCTTGAGTGTCATTTATAACCCTTAATTTGTCAAAACTGATAAAAAAATATAATTATTCATAGCTTCCAAATTGAAGTCAGCCCTAAATTATTTCATCATAATCTCACAATATTTAAGTCCTATTTTAAGGTTATAAGGATAACTATATTCCCAGTCAATTATTTCTTATCTAATTTGTTCTTTGACATTTTTAAAATCCCATAAATCAAACCACTGTACCTTTAGTGAGTTAAAGCATTTTGACAGTTTATCTCTGCTAACATTACTCACTAGGATAAGTCCTAGTAGTTTTAATCGATTGTTTGTCTAAATCCTTGAAATTGAAGTTGACTTTGCCAAAATAGGTTTATCCCACCCTTTCTAGTCGAATTGGTCCATAGGAATTAGTTTTCTCCAAAATTGTCATTGAAGAACGGCACTCAAATGCTGGTTTTTAATTGCTGTTTAAATGCTAATTCGAACACCACAAGCCTTGAACTTTTTTGGTTGCTCTGTTCCTTTAGAAAACTCAGATTTAATAACTATCAATGAATAATTTAATGGCTAATCGAGGGTTTTTAGATGTATCAACATAACCTCGAGCGTTATTTGTATCATTTAATTTGTCAAAACTACTCTAAAATATCATTATTCCTGACTTCCAAATTGAAATCGTCCCTAAATTATTTAATCATAATCTTACAATATCTATGCCCTATTGTAAAGTTACAAGGACAACTATATTGCCAATCAATTGTTTCATATCTAATATGCTCTTTATCAAAATCTCAGATCTCAAACTATCATACTATTTAGTAAGTTAAAGCATTTTCACACTCTACCTCTACTAATATTGCTCACTAGGATAATTCCTAGTAGTTTTAATCATCAATTATTTGTATAAACTTTTGAAATTGAAGTTAAATTTGCCAAAATATGTTTATCTTACCCTTTCTTGTTGAATTGGTCCAAAAGAATCAGTTTTCCCGAAAAGTTTCTTTGGTGCAAATAATGCTTAAATGCTGGTCTTTAACACTGTGGTGGTTAAATGTTGTTCAAATGTTAATTTGAATGCAATGAACCCCAAAACTATTTTGGTTGCTTTGTTCTTTTGAAAAACTAAAATTTTGGTTGTTTACTCTTATTTAACCCATGAAAATCATCAAAATCATATGACCTCAATAGGAACTTTTAATCATAAGAAATCAATCCATAACTATGAATTTGACCTTGTGAGAATATAAGAATTTAAGAGAATAAAAAAACCCTCATAAGGGCTAGGTTTATTCATATGTATATACAAAATTTTGCAACTATCAAAAGTACTAAATTACCCTTGCAAAAATACACCTGATTATAATTACTATTATTATAAAGTAAGCCTCGTTCTGGTGTACCATTGAGGTATCTCATAATATGCATAACGGTTATCCAATGAGGAATATGAGAGAAGGCAAAACGGACTTATAACACTAGCCAAGAAGGCATTATTTGGACGAGTTACAGTCATATAATTAAGCATACCAATTAGTCATTGGTACCTTTTTGGTTCAGTAAAGATCTCTTGTCATTTGGTGATAACTTAATTTATGAATCCATGGGAGTATCATATGGTTTTGAGCCTACCATTCCAATTTCTCGAAGTAAATCTCCCGCATATTTTCTTTGCAAAAGAAATATTTCACAACACTAAAAAATAATGCAGACTCTCAAGATTTTTCATTTGAAATTAACTTTGAAGGAACAATTTCATATCCATGATGCTAGTATTGTCGTTGAAAGTAATTACAATATCATACATATAAACTAGAGGAACACACCGAGAGCTAAAGTAACGATAGAATATAGAGTGATAACTGTCACAACTAGAGAGCCCAAACTTATATATAGTATCACTAAAATTGCTAAACCATGCTCACGATGGTTTTTTCGAATCATATCATGTCTTCTTTAGTTGGCAAACATATCCAGACTCCCTCTGAGTAATGAATTCTAAAGATTGCTTCTGGTAAATCTCCTCTTGAAAATCAATATGTAAGTAAGCATTTTTGACGTCTAACTGATGTGAAAGTCAGTGATGAGTCATAACTAATGAGATACATAGTCTAACAAAAGCTAACCAAAAGAAATGGTATCAATTTAGTCCATCCCATGAGTCTGAGCATACCTATTGACTACAAGACGGGCTTTTAATCAAGATAAATAATCATCTAGATTGACTTTCACAGTAAAAACCTATTTACAACCAATGTGTTTCTTCTCTGGAGGTAAAGAGACTAGATCTGATGTGTGATAATGTTTGAGGGTAATTATCTCTTCCTTCATAGCTGCCTGCTAATTAGGATTAAAAATAGTTTTAGATATATATCTAGGCACACTAATTGAGTCCAAGGTGGTCATAAAAACTCGATGAGAAAATGAAACACCAGTATAAGATAACTTAGTAGACAATGGATATTGAACAAAGCTACAATGACTATTTTGTAACGCAATCAAAATTTTTAAATTGGTTCCTTGATCAGGAACATCATTATCAATAGTTGGAATAATTTTGCTTAATAGTTGTCTCTAGATTCACCCCTGAAAAGAAAATAAACACCTGACGAGAGTTATAAACATATGAGCAACAGGAGGACAATGATGCATGTATGACATAGTTGTAGAAGATATAACCCTATGAACAATCTCATATACAAGAATATCATTATAGGAGGGAGACTCAGCAATGGATGCGGAAGATATATTGAGATAAAAACGTGCCGGCTCATAAAATGTGACATTAGATGATATTAGAAAATGTCCCAACTCGATAGAGATACCAATACCCCTTTTGACTTTGAGGATATCAAAAAAGATACAACACAAAGACTTGTGATCACATTTCATTGCCTGATGTTGAATATCTTGAACATAAGATGTACACAAAAAATCTATCCAAAGAAAATTTAATGACTTATTAGAAAATAACATATGATAGGAAATCCCCCCTAATTACAACAGATGGCATCCAATTGATAATATAATAAGCGTTTAATACTGCATCACTCCAAAAAGGTATTTAGAAAACCTAATTAGAATAAGATAGCTTAAGCAACCTCTATCTAGTGTCTATTCTTTCTCGCTGTCACTCTATTCTCATGGGGTATGTAAGGATAAGATACTCATGAATAATCCTATGTTGGGATAGAAATGATAAAAAAGAATCAAAAAAATATTCGTAACTATTATTACTCCACAAAGACATATAGAAGGAAAGAATTGGGTCTTAAACTTCAGCATAAAACATGCAAAAAATAGAGTATAATTTGCAACAATTCTTCATAAAATATGGGCAAGTAACTCATAAATAATATTCAACAAAACAAAATAACTAGGTCCCAACTTAAAATAAAATTGGACATGGTTCCTAGATAAAGTTACAAGAGATGGATGACCCAACCTGCATTATAGACCAAGAAGTGTAGAAGTGGTATTAGAACAAACAATAGGATTGAGTTATATATCGAATACGTAGAGGGTCATGATGTTCTCTTTCAATAACTTTTGTTGTAATAAGGTTTGAAAAATTGTAATAAGTAGAGAAGAATACTGTATAACTGCAAAGTCTGTGTTAAAAAAGTAGAACTAATACCCTTTCCTTTGTAGAGAAGCCATAACTAAGCAATGTCAGGAACAATGGATCATAATAAATAATCAGACAAGATATCTGTGAATCCAATCATGTGATCAAAGGCACTAGGGTCAATGACCCAAGCTCATGAGGATACCAAGAGACAGGAGGTGGATTAAACAATAGTAATAATGTGATTAGGAGTTGTAACAGGCCTTCTATCCAGCTCTTATTTCTTGTATGACTAACTCTGTTATAGCGAAAACAAATCAATCTCTTATTATCGTCTCTTCCACCAAAAACACCCATCATAGCTTTAGTATTGATGGATAATCAACCAACCACAACGAATCGAGTCACACTTGTCAAAAACACAACCATCTGGAAAAAGAAATCCCAAAATATATCGGATAGTTTGGAGAATTATAATAAACAACAAATATAGACTACATTGGCCTTCAAACCGAAGCACCCATCACAAAGCACATAATGCTTGTAATGCCTTCTCTATGCTTCAAATAAAAGCACCCATCAAAATGAACAGTGAACAAGTCTTTGAACCCGTAATAAACAGTGAACAGGACTATTAGCATAGCAAAGAACAAGAGCACCTCTCTTGAAGAATAAGAGAGAAGCCATGCTCCGCAAGATAGTGTAAGGTGAACACGAGAACAAAGCAATGAAAATAACCACAACTCAAAATCACTTATTGTGGTGTTGAATACCATAGAAAAATCACCAAGGATTGCCACCACAACAAAGAAAATAGTAGATGTTGATCATTGACCATGAAGTAACGAAGAATGACCATGGCAGCGAAAACCTAGAGAGCTCAAAATTACCACTACTGCAAGAATTTTTTGCGAATTTGTTGTCGGCCAGACCTTATTAGATAAACATTAACCTTCAAACATCCGTGAAAAGAGGCAAAACTCTCCCGAAGTCGTCAAATCAAACAAAAAAGTGCCAGATCTAAGGTTTTGAACAAAACCCTAGATCAGAAGAAAGGAATGCGAAATAACCTTCAATATATGAACACAATATGAGGCTTTGATTCTCCTTGATGTGATACAGACTATTGGAGAGATAGGTCACTGCCAGCTGCAACAATGATTCTTATTGCTCTGATACCGTACAAGGATATAAGAACTGAAGAGAAGTGAAATTTCTACAAGGGTTAGGATTTTCACATGTATGTAGAGAATTATTTATAACTATGAAAAATACTAAGCTACTCTTACAAATAATATATGATAACATATTCTAAAGTATATTCTAATTGTATATCTTATCTAAAAAATGTGAAATCTAATTATTTTAGAATAACTCCAAACTCTGACAACCTTTGGAATTTGAGCAAATTGTCTTATATGTGAAGCATTTGACAATTCTGAATGGTTAGAAACCAAACATCCTCAGAAGTATTGAATGAAAGAAGGATTATGAAATTACTTACTCAAATTTTTGAGTCAATCAATTCTTTCTTCTCTATTTTACTGCCCTTTTTCTTACATTCTTTTTCTTGACTTTGACTCGATTTCATATGGTTTTTGCCTTGATTTGACTCAGTATTCACAGGTACCCTATACACCTGCTTCCAAATGGAACAAATCCGTGGCATAAAATCTGACTCATCAAACTTGAATCTGATTCATCCAATTTAGTCCCCTATTTTTGTGACACCTCCAGCTTAGCCGTGATTTCAGCTGGAATTCAGCTGAAACCTGCCCTTTAACAAGTGCTATTTTGATCTTAGCCACTCCTGACCAAGCCACTTAGCTGATTTGGAGTACAAATTCCATTAAGTTTAACTTTAGGTGTGAAGTGATATTTAGGGTTTCACTAAATTTTCATTAAATTTTCCAAAAATTATTTCCTCATCTTTTATTTTTAATTAAGCCTAAATACCTTCAAATTGTACTAAAAATATGCTAGTGTCATTTCCCAAATTTTAAATTCAAACTATCATCTTATATATGACATTTAAATTGGCTCTCCAGAAAATATGATGTTTCAGTGAATGCCAATATCTTTTAAAGACGTGGATAATACGGCACAATCATTCAGTCTCTTCAAAGAGGCCAACAAAGCAAGGATGGCTGAGCAAGCCGTCGAAGGTCATCTTAAACCCAGCAAAAGACACGGGTAACAAAGGTCATCAAAAGAGATCTCGCGATCACGAGCCCGGGCCATCCTCACCTTGAGGTCCTTCTAAGCTAGTGCATTTGATGCCCCTCAATGACACACACCTACATTTTGATTCATATTTAGGACAAGGTGACATTGAAGTGGCCTAGGCCGATCTGCCACTTGGAGTTCATGAACTAGTCTAAGTAATAGTTGTTTCACATGGGTCTTGGACACAACATGGAGGATTGTAGGCACCTCCAAAGAGAGATCAGTGCCATCACTGAGAGGGGATTGCTAAATAAGTTTATCTAATGCGGTTAGAACCCATCCTTTGCGTGCGTTGGGGATTGATACTCGAGCCACCCGGAAACCGAGTTGCCATAGGTGTCATTAACATGATGGAAACTTGATTTGGTCATGAAGCTGGCAGCCAAAGCAAGAGGAGGTGTTTTGAAAAGGAAGATATTGTATTCGATGATAATGACTATATTCATGTAGTTCCTAACACTCGAACCCCCTCGTTGTAAGCACAACCATTTTTAGATGGAGCAAATGACTACCATTTAGAAAGATTATTTTGTTGATATTGAAAGCTCCCAAGACCTTTTGTATTTTGCTGCCTTCACACGACTTAGCTTATGCCTCTAATTTAGAATGTTCTTTCCGCAACATAAGGTCGATATGTTTCTTAGAAGCCAAGGATGAGTTTGATTAGTTAGATTCTTCAATTTGTTCAGCACTAATAGCACAATGTTTGAAACCGTATGAGGGCCCATCCCACAGCATGGACATTCAATAGGTCTAGGTAGAAGGACTAACAAACTTAAAGTGACCCCTCAAAACTATCCTGAGGATAGCCTCATGAGTACTCATCTTCATTGTTAACTTACCCTCGGCTTACAACACAATTTTAGGGCAATCGGCCCTAGGGAGCTTCGAGGTAATAACCTCCATTTCTCACTTGAAGTTCAAGTGCTCAACTCCATTTGGGATTAGAGAAGCGTAGGGAGACCGATTAATGGCGGGGCATTGCTTCCTAACTCAACTCTGAGGACTCTAACCATAGGAAGACACGTTATCTATACAGAAAAGGACTACCAGAAAAAGATGTTGTTAAGGCCTCACTAGATCTGGTTGTTAAGGCCTCACTAGATCTGGTTGAGCCTAAAAAACTTGTGTAAGTTGGCTCGGTGCTGAAAGAAGCAACCAGAGACAATTTGATTGCCTTCCTCCATTTGAATTGAGACGCCTTCATATGAACTTTGGGCAAGCATGCCTGACATCTCCCCGGACATCATGATTCACTAGCTTAACATTTCTGGGGCATTAATCGGTCAATAGAATCATCAAAACTACTCCTTGGAAAAGTTTCAAGCCATTAAGTAAGAAGTCAAAAAACTAAGGTAGGCTTTATCCGAGAGGTGCAATACTTGGAGTAGCTCTCTAATGTGGTCATTGTCAAGAAGGCAAATGAGAATTAGAAGACGTGTTGACTTCACAAATATAAATAGGGCATGCCCCTAAGAAGTTTCAGTTTGCCAAGGATTGACCAACTCATAGACTCTACATTCTAGCACCACCTTTTCAGTTTTATGGATGCCAACTTGGGATATATTCAGATTAAAGGGAACTCGCCGATGAAGAGCACACTACCTTCATGACCGATCATGGATTATATTGCTGTAAGGTAATTATTTTGCATTCTTTTATGTTGGATCAGATTAGTTAATAGCCATACTAAGAATCTAGTAATTTAGGATATTGACCAAACCTAGCACAATCACCATGAAATCCACCTGGCAAACTAGAATGCAATACATGCTGAGAATCCCTTAGTTCATCATTCAAAGGGCTTAAGAGGATGTGGTCCTTTGTATAGGATGTTACTGATGTTTATGAAAATTCAACTTAATAACTTCCTAATGTTTGCTAATTACTTGAGCAAAATAGTTTACTATTTCAGTTTCTGTCAGACTCCAAAAACTACCTTATAAATGCTATGCGAATATGAAAATCGCTAGAGATCTGTAAAATTACAAATCTCTTGTAATGTGTAAAATTATGAATATTTCCCTACTGAAAGCAACTATTAAATACAAGGATATATATATTTATATCGAACTTTGTATCAAGGAGAGGAGAAGGCTATATTTGTCAAGTATTGAATATGTATATTGTATGTATATCTTTGAATTGTTTGCCTAAAAAAGGATGTCTGTTATACTTAGGAGGATTTGTACTGACGTAGTAAAAAAATAGATTACACATCCTCTTAATTTTTTTTCCTTGTTCTTCCACTTCTGAATTCTTATACTATGAAGATGTATTATTTCACCCTTAGTATGTGGGCATATTTTTTCAGAATGATGTCGATCTCATTCATGAAATTGAAGCTGTTATTGGGAAGCAGCTAGAAGAGTTCACGTGTAAGGAGAATGAGGTCCTTGCTGATATCACCAAGGTGAGATCTCCTATGCTTCTTCCGTTGTCTATTTTATTTGTTTCGTAGTCCCTCAGTAGTTGTCTCCTTTGATTAAGGGGAACGATTTATGAAAAATATTAAAATAATGTGAATCAAATATATAATATTATGTTAAACTTATCTCTTTGTTAGCATATTGAATTTTTCTTTCAAGTTTTTCCTTATTTTGTGATCATCTTTTTATAGTAATATCTACTGTGAGAAACCCATTACTTCTTGGCCATAGACTTATCAAGTAGATTACCATTTTTGAAGTATTACAGGGGATGGAAACAATTATTTTTCAGTCAAGGGAGCAAATAATTAGCTTAGCCTTGTGGTATATACTTTATTCATTCAACCTCTTTTGAATAGTAGATGTTTGTCATGTGCGGTAGGCTTTTTGTGTTGGACATGCTAGGCTGATTCTAATTTGTTGCCGTGTAATTTCCCTACCCAGCATGGCAGAAAAAGAATGGGGTTTTTGATTGTACTGAAAAGCTATGACTATTTTTTATTAAAATAAAAATGCAAATATATATTAGGTTTGAGCTTCTCTTTATTATTACTTAATAGATAAAATGCAGTACTTTCACCAAGCAAATTGTTGGTTGCACATTTTGGTCGATGACTTCCAAATAACAACCCCAGTTTAATAGCTAAAATGAATGGATAAATTCCTAGACAGAAGCTGTGTCATTCTTGCAGTTCAATCATTCGTCCAAACTCCAGGTTGATGCAATCTCCTGTAGGTGTATATTTTGTTGTTCCTTCATCTTCTTGAGTGGGTGGGAAGTGTTACAGAAGGAAATACTCAAAATTCATGCCCTCTGCCCTGAACAAATAGGAGGGGTGCCCGGGTCGCACATAAGCTGCTGAGCCACATGACTGAATACTACCCACTGGCATGCAGTGGCTTATGAAGTATGGAGGAATTAGATAGTCTCCACGCCTGATGTCATCAGAGGAAGTAAGGTATTAGGTGGTTCCATGCCTAATGCATGCACGTGCACATGCGCTGACTCATAGTTTTCTAACTTAAGTGGTTTTTAACCCTATTCTTCCTACTATATAAATTCCTTTTTATGTCTGTTCTAGTCAACATACATTGAAGTGCTGAATAGTGAGTGCTTGGGCAAATGAAGTGGTTTCTTGAAAGAGAAAACTACATATATTTGTAATATTGATTTGCTTTGTTTTCTCATCCACAAAATTTTAAACCCCCTTATAACACTTATTTCGGCTTAGGAGCCTTCAAATTTCTATAAGTGGGGTAGACACTGGGTTTTCAGTAGGTTAATTTGTATTGAGTTTTTTATGGAGCTATTTCTCCATGGGTGTTGTGCTGGCCGTGGTTTTAGTGTCCTTATGGTTTGGGTGTTGAGATTTTTCATCTCATGTTTCGCTTGAGTGGTTAGGCTTATTCCAAATATTAGTTGATTCTTGGTTGTGTTCTTGCTTTTCAAATGGCTAGCACCAAGAAGCAAGTTGCCAAGAAACTTTGCATTGGTCCTACACAAGAAGCCACTAAATTTATTGATTCCTCCTCAGAGGATCAGTTTCTATAGCACAAGTCACTAGCAACTAATGCTTGAGAGAGGTGAATCTCCCCTCTCTTGTGGCATTGATTTTCATTGGTATTTACCTCTAGGCACTGGAAGCTTGTTCTAACTAACTTGATAGCTCCCTCCTATTTGTTTAAGAAAGTTCTGCACACGTCCATAATGTCGAATGGAAGGCATCCTCTTTCTCGACATACATTCGGGGCTGCGCACTTCGTATTACTTTGGTTGTGGTGTCGTTCACTTTAAATATTCCAGCAGTGCAACCCACTTTTTATCCTTATTCTACCTGTGTCTTTCATCCCCATGATCACATTGCCTCCTACCTTTATGGTGCTCCCATTCATTGGAATAGAAAGTCCTCAAAACTAAGCTTCTCTCCCCTTAGTGCCTTTGTGTGCCAAATTATATTGACCAACATTTTCCAGTCTCACACTCTGCATCGCTTCCGTTTGATGAGATGTTCCTATATGCTCTCCTTATGGGTGAACCCATTGATCTTTCCTCTCACATATGTTGAAATATCATCTATACCTTTAAGGACACGAAGGACAACATCATCCCTTATGGTTGTCTAATCCAACATTTAGTTTTGGGGCTTAATATTTCTTTTCAAATCTCCCCCGGGTTTCTCTTAGAAATCCATTGACCAGACCACCTTGAGGCAGATTTTGGTCCATGCTCATCACCGATCGCTAGACTAGCAAGAACCCCTAGCCGACCCTATGCTGATTGATCCCCCATCTAGCTCTCCCGAGTCCATCTGAGCCCCCACTATCCACTCCTGGACCTTTTTTAGTTATAGTAGGAAAGCTCTCCTAGATGTTTGATCAACTCGAGTCTGTTCATCTCGAGGTCTCTCGGAATACATCTCTCATTACTCATTTGGAGGGTTGTTTGGAAGAGCTTGATACCTTTGCTAGGGTGGTTTTGATCACTTTTTCACAGAGTTGCAGACCTTATAGGATTGATGGCTTGATTTTGACTATTTAGATGATGACGAGTAGTTGGTTATTCCTTTGTCTCTGCGACGAAAATGGGGAGTGTAGCTGGTAAGGTGGTTGATTTTTGGGATTGATCATTTTTAGGAACATACATGCAATGGAACATTATTGTGGCTTGTGTTTTGGTCTATTGATTATTATTAGCAACAATGTGGTATTTGGTTTCCACGCTTTATTAGTAACTATGCTTCATGCCATAAATTTTGGTATTATGTTGTATGCTAAGACTTCTTTACTATTCTATGCTATTTTACTCATGTTATGACCTAATGTCTATTCACTTGATGCACAGTCCGCGGCACAATGTTGGTTGTTTTAGCTAAACATGATGTATAGGAAAAGCAGGTAGAACTTTTTTAAACAAACTTTATATTAAGAATCTGGTTGTCTATCTCAAGTAATAGGAGTGTATTTTATTGTACATAAGTTCTATTCTGGTGATGTTTGAACCTATGATTAATTTGTTTTATAGTAACTAAATAAGTTGTCACAAAATTGCTAAAGGGGGTGTTGTTAGTGATTTTATAGTTAGCAATTTCCACAGCTGGTTCCAACTCGCTTGATCCACACATGCCATTTGCATGAGCGTGGAATGTAGAGAAGATTTGCATTGTGCGCGACTTAGGCACACTTGAAGAACACTTAAGCGTAGAATGCAATAGTGTTTTGCATCGTGGGCACCTTATGCATGCCTATTGAGTGTTTGTGTGCCAAAAACAACAATTTCACACCTGATGTCATGCATGAAGGAGTGCTCATGCGCTGTAGAGTATGTGGTTTTATGCCTAATGTGTGCACCGGCATAACGCTTAATTTTTATTTAAGTTATTTTTAGCCTAGTTCTTCCTCCATAAAAATACCTTTTTATGTTTGCGTTAGCTGACACACATTGAGTAAGAGTGCTAAATAGTGAATGTTTAGGCGAATGAAGTGATTTCTTGAAGGAGGAAATTGACATATTTTTGTGAGATTGATTTGCCATGTTTTTTCATCCACAAAATTCTAAAAATCCTTCTTTAACACTTGGTCTAGCTTGAGAGTCTTTATAGTTCCTTCGATAGCATGGATACTAGGTTTCCAATTGGTTGATTTGTGTTGAGTCTTTTGGGGAGCCATTTCTACATGGGTGTTTGCTGTTGATTCGGTGCCTTTTGTGGTTTTGAGTGTTGAGATTTTTCATCTCATGTTTCGCTTGACTTGTTAGATTTATTCTAGATATTAGTTGATTCTTAGTTGTGTTCTAACTTTAGGACAATGTGCAAACTCTAGTCAATTGGGGACTATCCATTTCTTTTAAGACCCTACGACTACACAAAAGTAGAAAATAATCGAGTACTTGATACACAAAGAGCGTTTAAATCTAGATACAACAAATAATAATCAATTGTTTAGCATAATATTTATCACCAATGAAAGTATTAAACAGTGTAAAAAATAACTCAGCACAAGGATTGGTGGCAAGGAAAAACCTTAAGAACCTAGTAGTTCTCGAGTAAAACCTTTTAGGCCTTTTCAGCTAGTAAAAACAGATCTACCATGAAAACGTTAACTTACAATTTAAGTAGTACAGATGTATTAAGTATTGGTCAATTTACTCCGAACTTATGACCCTAATAAAGAACTCTTCGAATTTGTTTTTAGCAGTGGAATCAAACTCCTTTCGATCTTGTAGGTTGAGCTCTACTGCTAGTGAGTTGGGACTTCAATGGCTCGTAGGTTGGGATAAATGTTAAAGAGGGGTTTTTAGAATTTATGGATGAGAAAATAAGGAGGGGGGGAGGTTTTCTCTTTAAAGAAGTTGGTAGTTAATAAGCCAAGGATTCTAGTGGTCTAGGACCTTGAAAGATGCACTAATTTCGACAAGCTATAGCTTGATCTAAATGTAGGCCATTGGCTGAAGGACGGTAAATCCCATTTTCAAGCTGTTGACAAGGATGTCTTCTAGATTCATATGGGCATATTTTCATGATTTAATTGAGCAACACTGGCTTTGATGGGAACCCATTTGGGTGAAGCCTTATGAAAGTGAATTTAGCACCTTATGGTTTTCATGTCATAGTATAATTTGTTTTGCAGGTTTACAAGGCCAAGCGAGTTGCAACAATGAAGATGCTGGATGAAGGGTTTGAGGAGAGAGTAAAAGAGCGAAAAAAGCAGAAGCTGAAAATGTTAGCAGAGAAAGGATTATTGAAGAAAAGGGGCCGAAAGAGGAAGAACCCTGCCAAACAGTAGGGAATCAGGGCCCCACTTATCTTTCACAGCGAGCTGCATTTTTTCTGGCTTGGCAGCTTTGATGATAAATTTTACGGAAGATAGGCCCCTATGTGCACTTTGTTGAACATGGAAGACTTATTTGACCAGCAGCACTGGATTGATAACATCACTTGATTTGATGCCGAGTTAAATTGCAAGTGATAGAGTGAAAAGCTGTTCTCCAACTATGCTGGATGGCAAGTGGTAGTAAGTCTTGAAAACAGAGATTTTTAATTTTAAGACTAGTTAGTATTTGTTATAAATGTTACATTGGAAAGTAGCTCTATCAAGAGGTCGAGGGCTTATCTCTAGCTCACATGATGTTGAGGGAATGTGTAGTTTGAAATGGCTCATCTGGATCGCTAGGATCCCGATGTTTGTGCCATCATCAATGGCTAGCATCCTAAGCCCAGAAGATTGTAGAAAATTTTTTGACTTTTTGAGTACAGGGGAAAGTGTGGATATTTAGCTTTAAAATATTCTCTAGTATTTTTGGGATTCTAAAATTGTTGTAACATTCTGTGGTTTTGTTGAGAATGCTCGAGTGTGTACCCAGGATTATTGCCATAAATAGCCTTCATTGCTCTTATTTGTGCACTATTTTAGGTTGACCCGGTTGAGAAAAAGGGTTCTGGTTTGGCAAGCAGGTGAACCGGGATACCTAGATGGTCAACCCAGTTGGATTTTCAGACAAATATTGGATCAAAACTGAATGCTTTGAGACAACCCAAAAATCAGGTCAAATCCGAGCCCCTTCGTTCCTGGATTTCATCTATCCTAGAGCAATTGACAGTGGAGTAGGGTGTCTTGAAACAGGGGGAATGAAGAGGAATTTTGATGGAACCCCCTCAACGGTTAGCCATGGAGATGAACTTCGAGGCAAATGCATGATTTCCCGGACCTCGACAAACAAGAACGGAAAAGTAATACCTGGCATCGTCCTATGTTCAACCGTCAAATGTATCTGTGAAAAAGCTCATCAAGTGCATCCCGTGCTGTGGTAATTTGTCATTAATTTTCAGTTATTATTTTTAGGATCGAAATTTCTGTATAGTAGTACCTACACGTACTTTCCCATAACATACAAGGTAAAATTTTATTATTTGACTTTTATTTTTCTCAAATTTATGCTCAATCTTTATTTTTCAATCAGCTCTATTTTTATGAAGTAGATTAAATTAAAATTAATCACACATTTCTGAGTTGTGAATATACATTGATACCAAAAAAAAAAAAAAAAGTCAATTTAAGATGCATTTTCTCTATAATATACACAGCTTTGGTTGCTAGCTGAGCCAAATTGATAACTCTAAATTAACAGTTTTTGATCCCTCTGACCCTAATCTTGATCCACTGCGGAGAGAGGATACGCTAGCAAGGCCCGCACATAAACAGATCTATAAATAAACATCAAGTTGCCTGAATATAAACTCAGAATGCTATTACGTTCACAGTCCGCTAACTGCAGAAATATTTTCCGAAGCCTACAACTGTAAACCTACATCTGCTGATTGTTTGTTTACCCATGATAGATGAAATAATAACCAAACTGATTAGACCGAGTGAAGCATCATCATCATGAGCCTCATACAGCAAGCCAGCTCAGGTAGGCTGGACACACTAACTCAGTTCTCCACCGGTATGAAGAATAAAAACACCTGACAAGCTTTCTCGCCAACACCAGTTGTGGAGGACACCATATTTCCCGAGCTCTGATGTATGTCATCTCTATAATGCAAGTGATGGCACTGGTCAAGGGTGCATCCGTGAAAGGAGTCTGGCAATCTTTAACACCTGTGAAGTGGGGCAGGATATACATCCAACGGTTGGTAACACGGCCGTTCCTTGCGAGGCAATGGTCCTTCCTGCAAATATTTCACCAGTAGTGCGTGAGGTTATTTACTGAGATGGTTGACGAGCTCCAGAAGCTAAAGAATGGCTGTAAATTTTTAAGGTGAAAAAACTTCAACAATATTATAAAGATTACAGCCACATGCATTTACTCTAAGCAGCCAGAATCGCAGAACAAAAACTGGAAATTAGCTACATAACTCGTGCTCCAGCCAGAGTATCTACGCCTTTGTTCTTAGATAAGAAAATATAGTAGTGGACATATCTAAACTGGGAATATAAGAAAGAAGAAGCCACACCTATGGAAGATAAGGCAAAGGAGTTACGTCAAAGGTGGCTCGAACACTTAAAAGATAAGCCAAATGAAATATTTATGATAAAAGGAGACTCAGTTGTGGCTGGACGAAAAAAGGACAAAGGTAGATCTAGGAAAACATGAAACAAGGTGAAAAAAAAAAAGATTCAAAATTTGTTTCTACTCTCGGAAGGTATTTCATAAAATTGAGTAAAATGACAAAAAAATATTCGTATTACTAACCTCATTTAGTGAAACGTAAGGATCTGTTGTTGCGTAAAAAATAAGAAAAGAAATGCTGGTTTCTAATTTGGCAGTGTTTATTGTCCTAGGTTGATTAATATGGTCAAATTTATGTAGCCAAAGTCCAGATAGTTGGGAAGGAAACATCTCTTTGTTGCTTTAAATGTTGATGGTAGCAACTAAAGTAGTCAGACGGAATACCTCATCCAAATTTATCTGGAATGGCTGCACAAAGTCTTCAAACATAACCGGAGAGACTCCTTTCATCATCTCATCAACTTCCTGTGATGGATACAGCACAATATGAGATTATTCCCTTTGTGTTCCATAAAAACCCATTGGGATAGAAATAGACTTTTTTTTTTTGGGGGGGGGGGGGGGGGGTGGTTAGTTTGGCTTGCTGTGTCATACAGCCTGCTAATGACATGAACCTTTCAAGGGCATAATCATGCTTAGAGCCTAGGAGCAAATTTTTCTACCTTTTGATATTTGATATGTCAGAAGTACGTTGCTTTCTTTTTTCCCCTCATTGCCTTTGTCTTTCCTCAATCTACTTACTGTGTATACAATTAATTCAGGCCCATTTAAAAAGTGAATAACCTGCTCCATCAAGAAACACTATTTTCCCCAGACAAGGATGAAAAAAGCTGCACTAATCCAACACTAACAAAATTTTAATTGCTTTCAGTCAAATTTCTCCGAGATACCTTCAACTAATATTGTTCATTATGAGCTCAGAAAAATATTGTTCATTGTAACAAAGACAGAATTTCCCAAGACCAGTAAGCAGATTGACTTAAAATTCTAAAATATAAATACAGCACTTTAATTAGTGTGACAACACATCCCTTCACAATCAAGGAATGAATCATTAACATAAGTGGTGCATGATTAAGCAATATCTTACCAGCCCGGTTAACCTTGATTTATCTAGTAACTCCTTAGCAATCATATCCAGGATATGCCTATTGTCGTGCAAACCCTTTACAGCCAGGTCCTCGGTATCTTCAATGTACTGTCATTACAGCAAATTCCCGCATATCTTAGGAGATTAAATCTAAACAATTGAACAGAAGAAAACAAAGACTAGCATGCAGTTTGGAAGTGTGACTTCGGGAGTGAAGCAAGTACAACTTGGACCTTGAGAAAGTAAAACAGAATGGAATATGGGCAGGGTGAATTTATTCAAACTTTAAAAAAAAAAAAATCCTCAAAATATTCCATTCTGTTTATCCTCATAAAAAGAGAAAAAAATATACTAATTCAAACTTTCTCTCTTTCCAGAACAATTTATTACCTAATTTCCCAGATATCCCTCCCAACTTCCACAGATCTAATATAGAGGAAAATGAGGAAAAAAATTGAGGGGATTCTTTCAGTTATTAAATGAAGTTTCCATGTTAGCAAGAACAGCAAAACACAATTTAGTGAAGACATTATGAAGGCTGCAAATGAGAGAATCCTATGTTCTAATACCCAGTTTCACAACATTGAAGCTTATATATATAATCCTTCCTCCCAATGTTCCATTACGTTAATTCAAACTAATTACCATAAAAAAATTCTTATTCAAACTCTATCTTTGAAGGACAACTGATTTTGTCATTTCCTTCATATCCCAACTCCCACAGATCTAATATGGTGGAAAATGAAGAGGAAATAAAATCGAGGGGCTTATTTCAGTATAATTAAATGGAAGTTTCCATGAAGAGTTTATTATTTTCTGTTTCTTATCATATCATTTACACACGATCAGTGTGAAGTCAAACAAATTATATCAACTATGCAAATCCAGCAGCCAGATAGTTCCATTCCCAAAAATTTCTGGTTTGTGCTACAGACTTGAAATATCAAAACCAATCTATCATGTCCATGAATAGCTCAGGCTGAAGCCAAAACAAGTCAGTCACATGGCATATGAAATTGAACAGTTACTTCATCAAACCACTCAAAGTTTCATTTTCCTTTCATGCAAGAATACACTTCATAATCAATGCAAGCATCAAGACTTGCGATCAACAAGTGTGTTGATACACTTCATAATACCAAGAATTTTAATATCCCAACATAAGAATGGCATAATTACCCGTGTCAACTCCCGAGTAAACAACTCAGATACTTCCAGCGTCATGCCAGCAGGAATTATATGTGGTTCATCCCACTGGGATCACAGACAGATAAGTATGTTGGTGAGAAATTCTCAATTGAAATGCGATGAAGATTGACCAAAAACTACACAAACAATCTCTTTCAATGATGGAAAGAGTACCTTATATTTGATCAATTCACCATCTGTACTGTCTGGTCGATCCACCAGTCCAACTCTCTTTGTCAGAGTAGTAAGTCCCAGCCTGGCATTTGTTGGGCTAATAACCATCTCTCGAGCAATCTGAAGAAGGAATTACAGGGAGTGAGGGAATACAGCAGCAATTAATTTTGACAATAACACTTCATAGCTAAATATATATGATTGCTGACCAAACAGCAACAAACACCCTGAAGTGTATGTGGAATCAGCTATGTGAACCCTCCTTTGACCCTCCTCACCTCTCCCCCCCCCCCCTCCCTCCAGAAAAAAGAAAACATACCTCTGTCATGAGCGACACACTATTTTTGGTGATTAAATATGACCGGGATTGATTCTGGCTGCTCCAATCTATTATATTCAGCGTGAAGGCAACCAACCCATTTTTGATGCAGTTCCATCCAGGATAAGGAGAGGGACCAACCCATTTTTGATGCAGTTACATCCAGGATAAGGAGAAGATGGTAGGCATTACAATCATAATGGTTAGGAATAAGCCACTATCAAATTCAAATGTCACATCTGATCAAATTCCTAATCAGAGTTGTGAGATGGTGGAAAGTAGGTCCAGGGAACCCAAGGAAATTGGCTACGGGCGGCTGGCAGGAGGCAGGGGTCAAACCTGATATGGGATTCTTAGTGACGCCATAGTGTTGCAGAAACCTGAATGCACTTGCATGAAATCCAGCTGCTTGCAAGATGGATGGAAGCAGATATTTCTGGTGCAAGGATCATTTCCAAAATAATGCAATCTGGAGAGGAATAATCTACGCTTAATCGGATTTGCAGATGTTAGATTATGAGGCTTCATCGGAGAAGAAATCAGAATGATTAGATCTGTAATGTTAATAATTGGACCCTGCAAGGTTCCCCCTTTTGCTGGTTGCTACTGTTTCATCGGTTTTTATGCAGTATCTCCAGCTAAGACAGCAAAAGCATTTTCAGCATAACCAGACGATTGTAGGTGAAAGATTTGTTTTGGTGTAGGTTAACAGTTATTGCAACTTACGTATTTAAATCCTCCTGTTTGCCTACCTGTTGTTCTAACTAGGGTTATATCCTAGTTGGTATGACTCCCATTCGGGAACTCGAGATATGCCTTAAGCCAAGAATGCGGAGCCTAGCTATTATGTATTCTGTTTCAATTTATATAGCCAGTAATTACTAGAAAAAAGAGAGAGAGAGAGAAATATAATCTCATCAAAGAAAATCAAATAAGAAGATACTCAGAAAACTATACATTAACTACGACCAACAAGCAATACTAGTAGATTTAACAATTCAAGTGCTCTTATTGATTAATGAGTTCCACTTATGATTGTTTCCCATGAAACTGATTATTGTCCACTAGGTGTTTCCATAGAAGGCGAACATAAAATCCAACTTAACGCTTGAGTGAAGAGATATTTCCCATTTATATGACTTTGGCATCAATCTCTTCTATCAAACCGAGTGCCCACCATTTTATGCAACTTTTGAAAACAAGAGAACAATTCATTCTTGTTACACACTGCAATGCATCCCAGATGTACCATGGCGGCAGCTGATCAAGGATATAAGATAATTAACATATTGTTTTCATTCCAATTTAAGTGTGGATTAATTGGATTGAGTTCTGCTCAAATACCACATTTGAGTATGGGTCCAATTTATCTAGAAAATATGAAATAAATGGTGGAGATAGAGGTGGAGAAAGAGAGAGAAAGGGAGCTGAAAATTACAAATAAACAATTGCCACCAGAAGAAAAATAAACGACAATGCACTACTTACACTATGGACACACTTCCAATAGGATTGAAATGTCAATTGATTGCTAAAAGTAGTAGATCCAATAATATCTCTTAATCATCTTTACTTTGTTTTTTCTTCCAACTGGTTTTCTTTCACTATAAAAGTGTATTAAAGAATAACTAGCAGCATGCTCAAGTAGGGATCACACGCAGCAGTACTAGGCCACCATGCATATAAGCTAGCTTGTGAGAAAAATGACCATGGTAGGCTAAAGGGTCAACGGAATCTAGAAGGAATGGACACCAAAGCAGCATGCTCAAGTAGGGAACGCACATCTGCAGCAGCACAAGGCTACCATGCATATAAGCCAGCTGGTAAGAAACATGCCCAAGGTAGGCTAAAGGCTCAACAGAATATTATCACAATACTGATCAATTTTGACATGAATGTCAGACAATTGAACATATGATTGCTGCTCATCATGCACTGTCATTGAATAGGAGCAAACATAATTGTTAAAATATAAAATCATTAAATCTACACCTAACAATTTAAACTTTTACGTCTATTATTTTCTTAACACGGTATTACAAAGTTGTTATTCAAGTGGTCACGAATTTAATTCATGAGACCCTCTATTCTCATAATTATTTCTCAGCATATGCTACAGAGTGGGCATGTGCTTAATTCATGAATCAAACCCGAAAGGCATTCCTGCAATGAAATGGGCAGTTCTTCCAC
This sequence comes from Nepenthes mirabilis, assembly GCA_025585075.1. Taxonomy (NCBI): domain Eukaryota; kingdom Viridiplantae; phylum Streptophyta; class Magnoliopsida; order Caryophyllales; family Nepenthaceae; genus Nepenthes; species Nepenthes mirabilis. The sequence continues at coordinate 29,180 of JAODPA010067826.1, read as the reverse complement.
TGGATTACGAGAAAAGCAATTAGCTACTGGATTTCTAATCAGTTTCTATATTCATTTCTTTCATATCTTTTGCAGATGAAATGGTCATATTTATAACAGTCTGAAGCATAGCAACACATTTGAGAATTTTAAGGTCACAAATTTGTTACAAATGGTTTGAAAGAATGCATCATTCGGCAGAAGCTGAGCAGATCAATAATTGATTATCTTCTTACTTTGTATTCAGTTAAATGCTTATAGAGTTGCTTTGCTGGTCTGATCTGGTCAATGACGTGTAGAACATATAGCTTTACAGTAGACATAGCACAGCAGCTCAACATTACACAGCAATTTCGGTAGAACAGCAGGAAGCACAAGCAGATAGCATCATCAGATCACAGATCAGTATCAGACTAATATTTCAAGTAGAAAGACAACACTAAAACTAATATGATACTAATACTACTAGTATAATGATACCCCTGGCCTGATAACATCCTCGTCCTCAAGGATTGAAAGGAGGAACTTGATTTGTTGTATCTTCCCAAACAGGTTCTTCACAATTGCAATTAAGACCAGGCAACTGAGCTTCTTTGCACTTACGACCTCATTCAAATTATTCGACACACCCTTAACAAAGACCCAGGCTCTTCTTTGTCCAAGGGTCATAGTGGTCTGTTAGTATGGAGGAAAGGTAGTTGAGTAGGAATTCTCGGATTTATGAACTACTGATTTTTTTTAAGACTTGAAACTGAGGCTGTGATCAGTGGAATGAAAGTATATCTTGGCCATTGCCTCTAATGATTATTCTTGTCATCTTGCAAGCACAAAAGAATAAGACAATGAGGCGGATTTGATGAGTTTCACCATTGGTCTTAGTTCTGCTTTTAGCCTACTTAAGAAGCTAGAAATGAGGTAAGACTCAGGCATGAAGTCACACCTAGAATTCTTCAAACGTTTCTTGATACTCCACCCCATTTGTTGCTGTAGCTTGTTGATGTCCTCCACCACATTTGTAAAGGTTTGGTCCCAAAATCTTTTACTCACGTCACCCTCAAAGATATTCCAATCAAGCAGTTCTTGTTGCATAGCAGAACCTTGAAGCCAAATACTAGCAGTTGCTTAAAGAATCACTAGAATGAAGTCAATTTTTTGGTGTAGTTGATATTGTTTAGTAGAGGGAAGTAGAGCATTTCCTTAGCCGACTCCTAGAATTATTTCCATGAAAAGAAAGAAATTCAATCTTAGGGAGATAAGTAGTAGTTTTAGGTTGTTGCTCACCAATGGACAGATTAGGAATAATTTTGGGTTCTTGGAATCGGAAGGAGAGGTCTTAGTTGTGTGCCCTTTAAAGTTGAAACCAGATGTACCTTCTTTTCAATCAATAGGGGTTTTGAGGGTTGCAAAGAATTCAGCAAGCCCTGAAGTCCATTGTTTTCAGCAATGATAGGCATGGTCTCAGATTTCAGCAACTCAACTACTCCCTTGCAACTATTTTTGTAGTAGCTCTTGACTTAATTGATGCCATTGTTTCATTTGCTCCTCTAGGCTCTTCCTTTGCATAGATATGCTAGCTTGAGAAGATGAAAAAGTAGGGAAATAGATTCTGCAAATACCAATTGGAACTGCTTTGATACCAATTGTAACAAAGTGAGTGATTAAAGAGGGTTGGAAATTGAGATGATTGCTTACAAAAGAGGAAGAATCCAGCTGCAACTAAGGAAGATGAAACCAGAAGAAATTAGCTACTGTATTTGTAATCAGTTTTTATTCATCTCTCATATCTTTTACATATACAATGCCCTAGACAACACACGTTCTACAATGGCCAAGACAAAGGGTGGCGATCCCATGAGGGTGAACTAACCCCCAAAGTTGCATTTCAAGTTTAAACTCACTTGCATGAAACCGAAATCGCTAATAATCGCTAGTCAGCCATACAGCAGTGACTTCGTTTCCAAGCCCTATACACACAGCACGTCACGCTATGGGAGCTGGCCGTGCCTAAAGTTGCTACCTTAACCGTGAGTAGGGGAATGCCGAAGGCAAGGCTAGTGACTAAAGTGAAGTCATAACAAGGTAGATGTACAAGAAGGTGCAATTGGATCATCTCCTTTTTAGGGAGAGCTAATGTTTATTAGGTATTTTGGTTTGACATTACTTCATATCCAAAAAGAAGCGAGCGACATCTGAGTTAAACTTGGAGATGAAAGTCTTCTTTTGTTTCTCGACAGTGAAGTAAAACCAAGCTAATGGGCTTATTATCCTAGGTCAGAAAAAGTTGATAGGATCTCCTTTTTTCACCCCCATGTTGCCACACCTTGTTTATACAAGTCTAGAGCATAGCAATTGAGAGAAGGTAATATATTTGTCACAAATGGCCTAACAGAATGCATCAATTGGCAGAAGCTGAACAGATCAGTAACTGTTATCCAGTAGATCAGTAGGCAGCAACATCAGCTCAGAGATCAGTAGATTAGTAGTAGACTGACATATATACTAAGTAGAAAACATTAAGAATACAACTTCTTGACAGTATGTTACGTATTCTTGGGCATCCACCAAACAATTTAAGTTTTTTGGCAAAAGCATAATTATGTGCCCTGGAAAAAACTTTAGAAGAAACAATCACATAAAACTAACAATAGATAAATCACTACAAACCTTTGTAATCTTTTCCAGGTCATCTTTTCCACCATCAGTTATATCATCACCAAACACAATTTGTTCTGCACAACGCCCACCATGGGCTACAACCATTTGCATCATCATATAACCAAAGGTTGTATAGCCTTGATCAACCATATCCTCTCTTGGGTAAAAGACAGATATTGCAGTTTCCTGCTTTAGATAAAAAAAAATATATATAAAATAGAAGGCAACTCAAAACACAGAATTCAACAGCATCAGATAATGTCCCAAGAAAATATAGATAAGGAGGTATGACTAGAACTCCTACCTTGCCACCAGGTAAAAGCTGAGAAAATGCATGCCAATCAAATCTAGGAAACAAATGAGCTAAGAGAATATGGCCAGCTTCATGCACAGCTAGCAATCTCTTCTTGTCAAATGACACCTATCTTACAAAAAAGCAAATGGTGAGCCGATAATTGTAGAAGGCAGTCCAATAGGTGCATCTAAGCTTGAATAAAACATACGCTCTGTTCACATTTTTGTTGCTCTTCTTCTGTGAGAAGAACCCCCATACCCTCAAGTAATTGTTTGTCTAAAACATCAATAATGTCTTGCTGGCAGATCCTTGAATGACCTTTTCTCACCTGCAAGCAAAAATGATTAATAAATTGACTGAAAAAAGTTAATCTCATCAAACTTGTCAAATCATACTGATGTAGGACATTGGACATATCAAGCATTCATTTGCTTTAGTTAAATTGAATTCATCTCCAATATTATGAAATCACAATTCCCGAGTGATCAAAAGAATCCAAAAAATGAAAAAGAAAGATCCAATGGCACACAAACAGCAAGTGCAACCTAATAATCCACAATACAGATCAATAAATTTGGTCCCCTGTGACATAACAAATTGCTTGGTATCCTCGAATCTTTACCCATTCTCACAAGCAACAAACAGGAAAACAGTGGGAAACATCAGCGTAGGAAATAAAGAGCTAGTAGTCGTGATATTGAGTGCGAACCCCCATTACCATGCCAACAAAGAACAAACTGGAATGCACCACAAAGCTTACATCGTCAAAAGAAGATTCACACAATGCCTCCATAGAATGAAGTGTCAGAATCCTAGAGCTTTGCAAGGTCAATTTGACCTTGAAACTGAAGCAACATTGCCAATCCCAAGAGATACTTCTGTCGTTCACCCAATAGATCATAGACCAAATGATTACAATCATTAACATGGAAATAGGACACAATAGGAGGTTAAAGAGTGGCAAAGTTCAAATCAAAGCAGCCTACAGTTGAAATTTCATCGACATCAAGTAGATCTAAGGTCAAACAATACAGTAAAATGAACTGGACTGAGGAAGTACAGGGACATAAGCAGCAGGCTAAAGTTTTTATACACCAAAAATGGAACATTATGCCAGCCAATGAATCTCCCATTAAGACATAAAAGCTATAAAATGTAATTGCCTTCATTTTTTTTTTATATATATATATATTTTTTGGCAAGGCACATGAATTGACTGGGAATTTAAATTGCTTCCTATAATCATATTTCTGATCATCAGTTTGATTATTATCATGCTAGAGACAAGAATTAAGTTGCATCTGCTAGAATTTCTTGTGTTTGTCTTTTTGAAGATCAGATTATGAACAACAATATTATATTGCAAACTTAATAAAAATAATGTGATATAAATATTTCATATTTGTGCTCCCATGTTAAATACTAGGCTATATTATGAAATAAAAGCACTTATATATAATTTCATCATGCATTCCACATGTTTCAATTATATAATCAAGTTCACATATTTTTGCAGTGTTAAATGTTGTTTCCTAGCTGTATGGTGTCGTAATTATTCAAGAATTATTGTATCTCATCCCCCATGTTTGCCATGCCATGTTGTCTGTCTACCCTAGATGTGTAACACGAAGATCTGATACAACAGGAAAATACAGAGCCACAAATTTCAAGTGGAACCAGCCTAGAGGTGAAGGTGAAACTTCAACAGGATCCAATATTATAAACACTGAAAATTACATCTACTTCTCATCTATTTATTGTTATTACATATTAATTTATATTATTAGATAATGTCATTTGTGTTTATTTTAGTTAATTGTATTTTTTTAATGTGTCAAGCACACAGGAAGAATTTAGAAGCTGCAATTACAGAAAAAAGGAAACAGATAAATACTNAAACAAGCTGTAGAAATTGAACATAGTAACATAAATAATACTCAGTATCTAGAAAAACAATTAAAATGGTGCATAACCCCCCCCCCCCCCCCCGCGGAAAAGAAAAGTAAAAGAGAGACCATAACCAAAACTATGAACAGCATATCTCCATCCATCAATAAAGTTATGGAAACTCAACAACAAGTGACTCATATAACAAAAATGGTGCTACACTATGTCACCTGGCTAACTTTCCCCCAACAATAATCAAAATTAACATGCATTGGCAAATTTTAAAATAGCTTCCAAACAATGGTATCAATAAAACAACCGTAACACTTAGCAGCAGCTATATAGAGGATTCATGGATGAAAATATTTGCATCGGTTGCAGCCATAACAAACAACACGAAACGATATTAAACATAGTGGGTGCAATTTTTTTGTCACCACATAAAAAATAACTTATATACTAAAATGTAACCATCTTTAATCATCTATTTGTCTCTTTGATAAGTTTTAGTCAATTTTATTGAAATTAATCTTGATATCTGTTTATAATATTGAAAAATAACCCAAAACTATTAATCTATATATATTTTATAGCTTTACAAAATATGAGAATTTGAACCTCTTAGATGGTTTAAGTATATTTAAAGCATGTGGATTTAAGTTTCCATGAGCAAAGCAAAGAAAAAATTGATCAATATGATGACATATCACAATTTTATTGTAATATCAAAAAATATTTGTATAAGAGGCTTTATACCTATATATACCAACCGCTATTTCCTTCAATGACCATAGAAACGATTAGAAGTTAAAGAAAGTGTAAAAATCAAATGAAAGAGATAAAAGGGTCGTCAAATATAAGGGTGATTCAACCCGAGGAAGAGAGAGGGCAAATGATATCTCTAGACTAGCTAGAAAAAGAGATGGCAGAATAAAAGACTTGAATCAATGGTATCAAAGGCAATTATCAGTAAGCATTTGTTGCTAACAAGGATAAAAAAAGAGATGGATGAGCTACTTCTACAATATTTTTATTTAAAGTACGGATATTGCCATTGTACTAGGGGAGATTAATGACTAAATCACTGTTATGATTGGTATACCAAAAGTGGAAGTTAAATAAGTATTGAAGACGATGAAGATTGAGAAGGCAGTTGGACCAGATGGTATCCCGGTAAAATTTTGGAAATGTATGGGGGAGTAAGGAAGTACCTAATTATCTAGATTGTTTAACAAAACCCTAGGCAACAAGATGATGTCAAACAAGGGGAGAACATGAACATCAATAAACAAAGAGAATATATAGAGTTGTGCCTATACAAAAACCAGGTTGATTAGTCATAAAATGATGCGATGGGAAAGAGTGATTGAAAAGATGATAAGATGGGACGAGTGTAACAAACAACCAATGTGGAGTCAATCCAGGTAAGCATATGATATCTTTCTTTTGAGGCGTTGTAGAAAGAGTGATTCTCACTAATTCAGAGAGACATATGACAAAATTCCAAGAGAGCTATTACGGAGAATTTTGGAGAAATAAAGATGTTTTCATGGCATAAATCAAAGTTATAAAACACAAATCTAATGAAGTAGTAATTGTGTGAAGAAAATGTAGGAAGGCTGAAATTTCTCTAATTCCACTTACCTAACATCAAGTGTTAGCTTTAGGCCGATTTCTATTTGCCTTAGCTATGGATAAGCTAATCAAGCACATCAAGATGATGTACCTCGGTACATGCCTTTTGCAGAAAATTTGGTGAATGAAACGAGGGAGTTAAATGCTAAGTTGGGAGTTCAAAGGGAAGAGAGATTTTAGAGTTAGTTGAACAAAAATTTAATATATGGATGCAAGTAAAAGTAGATGACGATGGAGTTGCCAGAAATAAGGACTAAACTCCTACGAAAGTGGGTTTGTTTAAAAAATCTAAGTTCAATGGTTTAGAAAAAGGAAGGACCGATGAGGATATTACACACATGATCAAAGCAAGTTGGATGAAACAGAGAAAAGCAACAAGGATCCTAACCAATGGGATAATACCACTCAAACTTGTTGAAGGTGATTATTAGGCCAACTATGTTATATGCAGCGGTGTGTTGGGTTGTTAAGTACCAACATATTCAAAAAAAAGGTTTTAAAGTAATGATGATGTTGAGACAGATGTGTTGTCACACTAGAAGAAAGAACGACTAATGATGTTATATAGGAAAAACAATGTAGTAATGAAAGAAGACAAAATTTAAGAGGCATTTGAAGTTGTCTGGTCACTTAAGACAAAGACCAAGTATTGCATCTGTTTCAATAGGTGAGAGCTCAGAGGAGGTTCCTGGTACAAAAGGTAAAGAAAGACTAAAAAAGAGTGAGAAGGAATCCATGAACACATTTGAACAAGTAAAGGATAAGGCCTTCAACAACTGAGTGTAGGTCATAATTCCATGTAGCCGACCCCACTTAGTTTGAAAAGCTTGGTTTGGTTTGGTTTGGTTTAATCATAACCAATTAATGACCAAAACTAATCTTATTTCAGGTTTCATACAAAAAAATCTATCACATTTCACAGCTTCACCAAAGATTGTCCTAAAATAACAAGGGTAGTCTGCAATTTCTAGTGCAACAAACATGGATGGACCTACAAAATTCAGAAGGCAATATGAAAATTCAAGCAGGCAATAAGAGTCAGAGGCGCGTACTGCAAGGTGAGAGGACGGGGGACATAAGACAGGGGGCTGTGCAAGGTAGGGAGAGATCAATTGAAGAAGGGGGGAAAAGACCACCCTCAAGGTTCTCATTGGTCGAAGATTGTGGCTGCTGGGGTAGGGGAGAGATTGAGGAGGTTAAGAGTGTTCATTTCACAGAGTCTAGCAAACTGAAGAAATTGAAACAAATTTTAAAAACAAGATAAAATTGAAATCCAAGTTCAGAGGAAATTACAAGTGCACTCTTAACTAACCAACAAATCTGCAATTTTAGCCCGCATGTGTATTCATATAGATAGACCAATATTCATAGGTAGGCATGCCCAATTTGCAAGTTTTTCCTTGGTTTGTCCATCTGTATTTGGGCCATTAGGAATGGGTGCAATCTAGCCTGTTATGCAATATGCCTAAACTGCACCACTTTCACTGTCCATTTTAGACAAAATGACAAAATAAACCCAGAGGAAATTATAACAGATCAGTTACCTTCCCAAAATCAACATCTTCAGCCAGCAGCTTTCCTGCACTATGCACTCCAAAAATTTGCACTCTTTGTTTTGCATCAGGCAACCCAACGTACAAACGACGGTCAATATGCCCAGGACGAACAAATTCTGGATCTAATTCATCTGGCCTATTAGTTGCACAGATGAAAATCACGGCCTGTCTTAGTGACAACCGATCAACCCCTGTCCTTTCTTTCCTATGTATGGACAAAATATAAGAATCAAGTTCCAAGAAAACCAAATTTAAAGAGAAAATGAGGGCATGTAAACTTTCAAATGAAAAAAACATAAACAAGTATAAGAATCCATGCTTTTCATAGCTCCATATATGCCAGGTAAGACTAAGGCCACAACAACAAGTTACAACTCATCAGGATAAAAATACATGCATGGATGAAAATGTTATGTACTCAGCACCAACAGTAGCCCCAAAATCTTTGCTGCAAAATGGATACATATAGGAAACAATTCCCAAACAGGTAAAAGTTCCTTAGCAGTTTTATTACTTTTCTGTACCTTGCAGCAGGGAGGAGGCACAGGCTGTAAAGCTAGTTAATGGATTCCTAAAGACATCACATTCAACTGTACATAAAATCTTTACCAACAATTCTCCAAAATGCAAGACAACCACAGTTTTATCCTTGCTTGTGCATTGCAATTGTAGAGACCCTTTAGGATGATAGATTTACAGACCATGAAGATCAAGCTCCATGAACAGAAAAAATTTTATGACATTCCAGAGCCATTAATGTATCAAAACTGAGCATCAGGTTGTCTGGCAAGACACAACAAAGACAGCAGCAATAATTAATAGGAAGATGAACACAGATGTTGTTTCCTACAAGTGATGCAAGTTGGGAGAAAGGGGCCCATTATTATTTCCTTATAAGAATGGCCCCATCGCCCACATGAAAGAACACCAACCTAAACATGAAACAATATAGCAATACGATGCCTTTCAGCATTTCTTCGTTCGGACTTTAGACACATCTAAATTCCACTATTAAGACTTTTTTGTCTTTTCATGATGTTACACATTATAATGGATGAGATTTATAATACAACTTTGTTACAACTCACAGCAATAAAATTACTTTGAACGAAATACACGACTGCAAAATGAATGCAGTTGAGGATACAAAAGATCTTCAAAATGACCACTAGGTTTTGCTAGCTGTCCCTTGGGTTATTTGATTGGAGTTTTTCAAAGTGAATGATACTTGCTTTAAGCTTAGTTTCGCTTTATAGCCAGCCTTGAACAGTCAAGTCTAAGCCCAACCACAAAAAGGAAAAAGGCTTGCCAGCAGAAATTCTAAGACTCTACCTTAAAGCTAGCTAAGATTTCCAACGAATTTCATTATATTATCCGAATTGACTATTTGTTTCCAAATTCATTTTCAATTGAGTTATCAGTCTGCTTGTAGGCCGCTCTTTTTTGCTGCTGGTGGCGCAGGTCCATGTTTGGTGACTTAGCTAGCAAAACCTAGGGGGAAAGATTCAACAAGGCATTTGTCTAACATGAATCCACAAAAGAAATAGTAGATTTTAACAGGAGAAAAAAGTTTTAAAAAAAAAAAGAGGATAAAAGTGAACAATAAAGTGAAGCTTGAATTTTCTACCTCCTCATTGAATGTGCCAGTAGAAGGTATTTCAAGATTGGGAATATAGAACAACAGAGTGTTTATTTGAGTATTGATATTAGATTCTAGCTTGTATCAGATTATCACATTAGCTATGCGGTTTTAAATTTACCACTTTTACACTAAAATGAAAACAACATGAATCCACGATGTTACATCCATAAACATCAACAAAATAAGCAGTTTGCAAAAAGATTAAGCAAAAATTTCAAAACAGAGAGGGACTGAAAACACAATACTTACTCCCCATCCAGCTGGGCTGTCAGAGCCTCAAATGTTGCCCTTCTGCGGGGATCCTTTTTTGCATGCCTTCCAGCAATAGCATCTATTTCGTCCACAAAAATGAAAGAAGGAGCCTAGCAAAATATACAGAAGATCAACCTCATCAGCTTCCTGACATCATGGTCTGTAAACGATATTCAAGTTGAACCCATACTAGAGCTGAGGGAGGTTGGAGAAGTTACATGAAATCTGCTCATTTAGGCTAGTGTATGTAAATCATCAATGGTTAAGGCAGTCATATTTTGCAAAACAATTACATAATTAATGGTTGAAGAGATCTGCTCATTTAGGCTAGTGCCCGTAAATCATCAATGGGTAAGGCAGTTGTATTTTGCAAAACAATTACACAATTAATGGTTGAAGTAGCAAGTCAACAGGGCAGCAATACAGAATTTGGATATAAGAGCATACTTTTGCTAGTCAAATGTTAGGGATATTGCCCACAAACTGGAAGAAAAACATCTTTTAATATCGAGGTGGCGAGGATTTAATTCTTCTATATTGATGGTTCTGTTGGAAAAATAAATTTTCCACTTGCATCTCATTCTCTTCATTGAATTTTATTTTGCACAGCACATATCAAAACAAAACTTTAAATGGACAAACTGGAATTCATAGGAAGGTTGAATGGAGAAATAATCAAATATGTCTATCCTCCTACAAATTGATGAAATGACAAGGAAAATTACCGTCAATAAAATAACAAGTTACAAGTTTTCTTCACTTCTCTTTCTGTTACAAATCCACAAATTGAGCAAGAAAGAGAAAACTGATTACAATAGTGTAGACATTGTTTATGGAATATGAACTAGGACATAATTGTGAACAGAAGATAACATCATTTACTCTGAGTTTTGCCACAAATCAGCAATAAGTAAATAGAAAAGGAGAAGAAGATAGCATAGCAAAGTTTCAACAACTACGCAAAAATGAGAAAGAACCAATAATATGAACTCAAGTTCCAACAACAACACAACAAAAAAAAAAAAAAAAAGAACAGATATATCATGTAGTTCATTTTATAAACCACCTTTCATACTCCATGATATCACAAGAATGTGTATAACTCCATAAGAAACATTGCCATCCTTCAAATTATTTACCAAAAGCACAAACTTCAGATTTTTTACCCCCAGGAGCAGCTACAGATAAAAAAGAGGACAATCTTTCTACTAATCTTAAAACTTCTGGCAAAGGCCAACCAGTATTTAATATCGGTGAAAAAACAAAGGGTTCTTACATTTCTCCTTGCAATAGAAAACATTTCATTGATCCTTGCAGCCCCACTTTTCTCACTGTCAGTGAACTCTGCACCAGAAGCAAAGACAAAAGGCAACCCACTTTCTTTTGCCAGTGTTCGAGCAAAAAGTGTTTTGCCTGTGCCTGGAGGTCCCGAAAGAAGAACACCCTGTCATGCAGATAAAACGAGCAGAAGTATTACCTTGTACTCATTGCATAGCAGAAATCATGCCAGACACTAATTATAAGTGAGAAACAATGCTTCAGGTATGCCGAAAGGCTAGAGGATATTACCCTGACAAATTGCACACCTCTTTCATAGTACTGCAAGGGGTTTCCCATATATATCATTAATTCATCAAGAAGATCCCAAACATCACCACCCATTATTACTTCTCTATACATTGATTTTGTTTCACCAGATTCACCAACAGGCTACAGCAAGGATTAAGTGTAATCAGACTGCATAATTTAAACAGAAAGGAAGAAAGTAAAACAGCATTTTGTGGAGAAAAATACTACCATTATAAAGTTTTCTGCATATGCCATATCAAAAAGTTGGTTAGACTTTTTATAGAGAAAACGGTTTGAAGTAATGTGTAGAAGCATCAAGGACTCTCTTATGAACCACAAAATTAGAATTCCTGGCAGTAATGCAATCACAACTCGTAGGAAGTAATGAATTTGCCGTTTTTGAAGAAGATCCACTTCAACTCCTGAATTTGAAATAATCTCAAACAAGTATGGATCAAGGGGAATATCAACCTAGAAAACAACAATGAGATGGAAGAACTGTAAGACAAGGGATGACAAGATCAAATTGGACACTATAAGTATCAAGAAACAGCACATACAATGTACTCCAAAGGGAAGCCTTCCTTCATAGTGACATATAATCTCTTAAGGTCCTCTGTGAACACTACAGCAGCAACCTGTTGAAGACGGAATCAATAAATAATGTACTCCTTTAATTATCCAGTACATAAACAAGAAGTAGCTCTTCTGAAAGCAGTCTTTTAATATAAAAATGAGGAAAGAGATTCATTTAAGATGAAAGGAGTTGATTGATATATATACATTAGTGTGCATATAATGCACAGTTTTTGGAGCATTAAGGCGGATAATGCATTTAGATACTCCTTTGAAATCAGTCTTTTCCAAATTATTTACCTGGAGGGAGAGAGAAGAGAAAAGAAGAGATGGTCAAGCTGAGCCAACAAAGGCTAAGCAGACCACAAAATTAATAGGCAAATTTGGCAACATATTTTTTAAGTGACCAGCCAATCCCTGTCAAGAAAGGTACAATCAATATCCGGACTTGGTTTAACTGGTAATCAAGTAAGCAGGGTTTTGGGTCATGCATTTTGATTCACGCTATTCAGCCTCATTGTGTTGAGCCATCATTGAGCCAGGTTGTTAAGGCTGAAACCTAGCATTGAGTAGCCTACAGTGAGGCTGCTTTGGGTTTGAAATTGATCTTTGGTTCACCACACATCTCGCCATTTTGATTTTGGGTTGCTAGGATCAATAAGCCAATTATTCATTGATATGAGTTTAATTTGTTTGGGTTATTTTATAGTCGTTTTACAACAATCCCAAGCAAAATTGCCCAATATTTCTCATAAAAAGGTACATTTCATATTCATATTTTGCTTTATGAGAATCTTCTTTCTATTTTTAGGATGCTCCATGTTTGGGTTACAACAACTTAACAAAGTTCGGGTAAGCAGATTAATATGCATTCCTCAACAGATGTTTTGATCCATAGAAAGATATGATTTGCTATCTGGATCCATCTCCATATATAATTTGGAAGAACCAATACTTAAGGATGTATAAGTATGACTTGTTTCAAGTTGTTTTGGATATGAGTTGTTTAAGTTCATGATACTTCTGTCTGGACCACTCCAAGTTCATGGTGTCTATTGCACTTGTTTTGGTTTGGGCCATACAGGTTTGGGGAGTTTTACTTTAATTGATTTTCATATTAGGGTTGGGTATATTTGGAGGTGCATTAGGCTTTTTCCAGGTTGAGCATTATCACACCTCTAGACAGAAGCTGGCAACTAGACCTCAGTAAATTATGTGGCGAAGAAGTAGGACTATGATTGTGTCATCCAATTCCATGGAATTTCCACAGTCCCACCTAATAAAAATCTACATAGAAGTTAAGAAACATGATATTGTTACATTGGCATTAATGTTGGCCGGGCCTGGCATGGATGGGGCAAGATTGAGCATGAAAATTTTCTCTATACCTCAAGTCAAGCACGCCTCGCCCAAGCTTCAAACAGGTCTTAAGTGTACAATATATCTAGCCTCACAAAGGAACAATCAGAGCCTCCCTTGCACAATAAGCAAAGGAGAAGAGAGGATGATTTAGCTGAGGATTTCAGTAGAGATCATAAAAGTGAGAGGTGATCTTTTTTTTTTTCTCCATTTAAGCCCTTTGTTGGTCATGTGAGCAGTGAGCCATGTTTAATTGCTTGCAAGTCTAATTTAGACATAGGGATAAAAATAGACAAAACTACCCTGGACACGCCAAAGTTAGCCATAAGGAGAGGATCAACTATCCTCAAAGCCATGGGAGAAAAATCCAAATAATGAAATGAATTAAACTCCCTGACCTAATATCCAGTATACCAGTTAGCAGGCCAGCACCTCTGTACTTTATCTTATTATCCAGAAATTTTTAAAGTTCTTCTCTTGCAGAAATAGTCAACTCCTGGTTTGGAAAAATATAGTTTTACCCCTGCTACCTCGATTATCCAACTAGAAATTGAACAACAGTCCCAAATCAAGGTCCAGTTTCACTTTAGCTAAAATAGCAGTAATAGCATCCTTTGAGAATTAGAAGAATAAATGACCTCTGTTTTGGAGATATTATTTCATAAAAGACATATCCTCGTGTATTAGCCAACAATTGAATAGCCACTCCTTTTTCTGAAGCTTGTCTAGTATCATAAGCACACTGGCACCTTCACAGCCTTGTCACTGAGCACTTCATATGGTAAAGCAATGATGAACCATCCAGATTTCATGCCCAACCACCTAATAGGATCATTGATTTTTATGCTAAACCCTCATACTTACATGACTTCAAATTAACTTATGTCTGTCAATTGGTTAGGGAAGAAGTTGTTGAAGGAAGAGGGACAAAATGGCTATTTTACCTTACCCAAGCTTAAATTGGTTCTGTTGGAGAGCTTAACTCAAACAAGTGTCTCAAGCACCATTGTCAAAGGCACGAGACGTATTGAGGGGCAAAGGGCCCCAAAAGCCTAGGCATAAGGCATAGGCGTGATCCTGATGGAATCAAAGTACTTGTCTATGAAATGTATACACAAGATTCTTTTGTAACAATTCCAATTGTTCAGATTAATGACATAATAAATAGTTAAGCACTAAAACACATGCTAGACAATAATCATATACTCCTAATTTAATTAAGCTTAGTAATATAAACATTTAGTAATTAATAATGTGTACAAGCTAGTCATGACTTATGACATCTGACTATAACTTATCATCATCGTCAAACAAAAGTTCATCTTCTTCCTCTTCATTAGAGTTTTGACATCCAATGTCTTCTTCCTCTTCATCTGTTTCCTCTAAGTATACATATTCTTCATCTATAAGTTTCAATAGAATACTTCTAGAGACACTTATAGAAGATGATGAAGATTTCCCTCTTCATGAGGCATTTGTACTAATTTTTGATCCAGTGCAATGTGTAGAATCATTTACCTCAACAACAGTAACAGCAATATCCCATGTCAAAGAATTATCTTCAAATACAGATTTATTATATACATTGGAGTTTCTATTCATTCTTCCAATCAGCCCTTTATTAATTTCGTCAATGTCATTCAAAAGAATGGGGTCAATACTATCATGCCTATTATACTGGCGTCTCATTGCTCAATTGTATTTAACAACTACTAAATCATTTAAATATTATTGTGCCAATCTATTTCTCCTTTTGCTATGAAACTTCAAGGAGTAAGTCAATAAAAAAATATATGAATTATTTTAAAGTTAACTATTTTGACTGAATGCCAATTTCAAATAACTAATTAGTAATTACTTACTCGTTAGAATACTCTAATTTCTCTCACAACCAGTGATACTACATGTAAGGCTCAGACCTCTTATAACAAATTTTTGCAAGTTCAAGCTTGAAAATCAATATGAACACCACCACTTAGCTGTTCATTGAAAAATTAGTAAATACTTTAATTTTGAGAAAAAAAACAATTAAAGTAAATAAATTATATAAAAATAACTAATTTATCTGGTGCTTTTGTATTCCTTTACCTTATAACCATATTTGTCCCAATGAGATGTTTAACTCTCTTTTAAATTGTCAACTAGTTTGCAAGTTCATCTTGTACTTCCGCATTTGGAACAAACCTTTATATACAATTGTATAAACCCGTCATAATCTCTTCATCCTTGTCAATATTACAATTTGACTAAAAAAATTATGGGCTCAAAAATATGGCCAGCCCATGCAAAGAGCGATATAATTAATAATCACATTTTTTATCAATCATTTCAAAGGCCTCTGCATATTATTCTACCACCTCATCAAAGGACATAGCAATGGCTTCTTTAACCCTATTCATAGCTTCATATGTGTAGCCCATAGTAGATTTCTTCTCACCATCAGTCAGTCGAAGAACATTAATAAGAGGGCTTAATTTTAAGGCGTAGACAATATTTTTTCATAAGGAATGCATCAAGACAATGTTGGTTGCCCTCTTTCCTATTTGCTCTTTTACCCATTTGCTAGTTGCCCACTCTTTTAAAGTGAATATCTTTCTTAAATTTTTTTTATTGCAGATGTATTGATCGAATAGTGATAAAAGCAATTACAAATCTTGTAAAAGATAGCCTAATTAATTCTTTTTTTCTTGTGAGCTGCCTCATCATGTTAACTACCCCTATACAATTATAAATAAAACTATTCAAGAACATTGCCTTTTTTAATGTTTCCAATACCCTCCAACATCAAATCAATGCAATGGGCAGCACATAGTATCTAATACAAATGCAATCTCTTTGCTCACAGCAATTTTCCTATTAAAAATGAAAACATTATGTTGTTAGCGTATAATACTACTATATGCGTATCATATTAATATATAACAACTTTTTCTAAAATATTAACCTACTGTAATGTAATTTAAGGCATTATCTGTGACCACTTGAACCACATTTGCTTCTCTAATTTCCTTCACACTATCCTCAAGTATTTTAAACAATAGTTATCCACTCTTTACAAAATGAGAAGTATCAATGGAAATGATGAACAATGACCCCCTTAGGAAACTTACCAAAAAGTTTATTATATGTCTTTCTAGCACTGAATCATGTAATCCATCGATTGAATTAAACATCCATATTTTGTCCATTCCTCCTTATGGGCTTTCATCATGTTTTTAGTTTGATCAATTTCCATCCTAAATAAAAGAACTCTCACATCATAATAACTAAGTAATTTCAAACCAAGGTCATATTGTCCTACGGATTCAATAGCCACCATAAAACTATCATAATTTACCACATTAAATGAAATTCTGAAATAATACATCCACCTAACTATATATCAATAAACTTTCTCCCTTAATTCTTTATTACATGTTTCTTTGATAGTTTAACTACTTAAACTCTCTCTTCATTCTATTTTGGACTACATTTTTTGTATTAGATATAAAGTAAGCATTTATAGGACCCTTTCAATTTGGCTCCTTTTGCGGGATTAGAGATTGAATAATTTTGCTATTACTTTTACCACTTAAACATGTTTTAACATCAGAATTAATTTCATCAAATCCATCTTCTTTGCCTTTAGCAAAATGATCAATCTCATTATAATTAGGCAACAAATCATTTCTTACTTTCTCAACTTCTTTTCAATTCATATATTCTCTAATCTCCTAACAAGCATGCTTTGGACATTTAATATATTTTATTGTATTTCTAAAACCACCAACAATATATTATTTTACTATTTGAACTCCTCCCTTGGTAATATTTCCACAAAATTACAAATAAAATTATTTATATTATTAGACTTCACCAAATTAGCATACTTTCACACAAGATTTTTTTCTATTTAGGTGATTATTTTGGAATTCCATCTATTCTGTTTATAATAAAAAGTTGGAACGAAGCATAGAGGCCACGGGCAAAACAGCCAATCGGAACAAGTTTTCCGTGAATTGGAAAGGCCCGTTCCTTGTCTCAACTGTTCTGCAGAATGGAGCACATAAACTATGAACCCAAAATGGCAAATTAGCCCCACGGATATGGAACACGATCCACCTAAAGTTCTACTACCAATGAAAACCCGAGTAGGTCATCTGTGTGATATGAGGCGTACTTATAACATACATTGTTGATTAATAAAAGATGTTCTTGTTCCTTTTCATCTGCATGTTGTACTCTACTTCTTTTATTTCTTTTTGCTTCCACGTGAATGCTTGCTTGTAGGTTGTATAAAAATAGATGACCTAGACTGCCCCTAAGTCGGGTGAACTTTCACTCACTCACAATTAAATCTTGGTCATCTAAGTGGCCCCTCAGCGGCCGACTTAAACTTTGGTCATCCAAGTGGCCTGTCAATAACCGACTTAAACCTTGGTCATCCAAGTGGCCCGTCAATGACCGACTTAAACCTTAGTCATCCAAGTGGCCGGTAAGCAGTAGAAGTAAACCTTGGTTCTAACCCAAGTGGTCCGTTCGCGATCTAATACAAAACCTTAGGGAGCTTAAACGACACGCGTGACAACCTCCTTCAGTAGGAGATAGCATAGTCAATCTACAATATAATGAAACTAGA